>BJBW01008375.1:0-269354 GCA_004320125.1 Scolopax mira
CCAAGAGAATAATGACAGGAGCAGAGGAAATGGTCTGAAATTGTGTCAGGGGTTGGTTTAGATTAGATATTAGGAAGAATGACTTTCCTGAGAGGGTGATCAGGCACTGGAACAGCCTGCCCAGGGAGGTGGTGGAGTCACCATCCCTGGAGGTCTTTAAAAGAAACCTGTAGACGTGGCACTTCAGGGCATGCTCTAGTGCCCGAGATTGTTGGTTGTGGTGATTATTGTGGTGATGGGGTATTGGGGTTTTTTTGTCTTGATGTTGGCTTTTATGGTTTTTCTTAGTGTGGTTTTTTTTTTTTTTTTTTTTTTTTTGTTGGACTTGATGATCTCAAAGTCCCTTCCAATCATGAAGATTCTGTGATTCTGTAATAAGTCATCGTGATAACTTTCAGTTTCACAGATGTCTGTGCTGCCATTCGGAAGGGTCTTCCCAGCCATAGCCATGTGTCCCCTCTACTTCCCTTCTGCTGGCACTTGCCCTTGGGTGACTTCATGTGCGGTCACATAGGACAGCTGAGCAGGGCAATTTTGGTTTTGGTTTGTTGGGGTTTTTGGGTTTTTTTTTGATTAGTTGTCTAAGTGCCTGTAGGAAAGCAACGAGCAGCTGGAGGTGAGGGACAAGAGTAGGTCTTGCTGTCCTATGCTCGGGATGTCCCATGTGGTGCTACTTCTGTGTCAGGTCAAGCACAAAAATCTGTCCTTTGAGCTGGGTGTGCGGATCCTGCGCCAGGTTGTGTTGATCTAAACGTGGTTCTTTGTTGGGGCCAGGGCTCTGGACAGGGAGCTGCTCACAGGAGCAGGGCCAAAGGCATCTGCAGGACATCAGGTACCCAGTGGCCTCATTACAGCCCATGGGACCACTTCAGGGGCTTAAAGTTTAGTATGTGCCCAAGATTTTGCAGGATCGGGGCTGAACGCTGTAAACTCCTCAGGATGTTTTCGGTGTGTGTTCCACCAAGCCCTTAACAGGCTCCCGGGTGCTGTAAAACGACAAGTAGTGAGAAATTCTCTCCTGCTGGGATCAAAAAACAACTTTCTGGGGTTTTGGCTGTTTTTGTGTGATCACGTTTCACGCTTACAGTGGCGGCAGGGCTGGAGACCCAGGATGTAGTGATGGTGGTCTCCCTCTCAGGAGGTACATGTGGACTTCACCGCCCCCGAGCTCGGCAAACACAGAGGCTAGGGCCCCCCCTTTCTCCTCGACCCTTGCCACAAGGGAGACGCCAGCCCCACCAGGCAAGGTGCCAGCAGGAGAAGGCCAGTTGAGCCTGACACAAGAGGCTGGAAAATCGGGAGAAAAAACCTGAATGTGGCCAGCGAGGCACTGCTGCGCAGTGCCCTGACAAGAGTCGCCCCCAATTTTGTCCTCCGCCCTGGCTGAGGGAACCCTGCTTTTCTGGTTTTTATTCACTTTCTCTCCATTTTCCGCCCCCCGTCACTCTGTCCCACCACACAGGCCAGGCTGTCACCTGGGGGCTCTCCACAGGTGTCGCCCGGGGCGACCCTCTGGCAAACCCCGGAGCGGTCCCTGCCCCACGGCCCATGGAGAGCGGGGGCGGGATGGAGCCGGCGGGCGCAGGGGGCGTTGGGGCCGCCTCGGCCTGTGGGTCCGCCCCCGCGGACTTCCAGGCCGTGGCAGGGCGCTGTGGCCACCGGCAGCGGCTCCCAGCCCGCCCCCTGCCCTGCCGGCGGCTCCGGCTCCGGCTCGCACACACACACCCCCCGCCTCCCGCTGCCGGCTCTCCCCTGTCGGTGGCCGGGCGATTCACCCGCTCCCCGGGCTTTGTTCGGCTCCGCGGGCCCCTTCATCCCCCGGGCAGGGTCAGAGCTGGGCTGGGCTGGGTTGGACTGGGGCAGGTTCCCCCCCCCCCCCCCCCCCCCCCCCCGGCGGTCCCCCCCCCCCCCCCCGCCTTCTCCCGGTCACCCCCCACCACCGGCAAAGCCCATGTCCGCCGCGCCCGTCCGATCCCCGACGCTGCGGCCCCACAGGATGAAGAAAGATGAGTCGTTCCTGGGCAAGCTCGGCGGGACCTTGGCGAGGAAGAAGAAAGCCAAGGAGGGTGAGCTCGCCCGCGCGGAGAGAGGGAGAGGGGGAGGGAGGGGAGGAAGGAAAGAGCATCCGACCGACCGGCGGGACGTGCAGCAGCTCGCCCCGTCCCGTCCCATCCCTCCGCGGGAAGCCGGCGGTGGCGGGCAGGCTGCGGGCAGAACCCCCGCTTTGTTCGCCACCCCCGGCCCGCCTGAGGGGGCCTGCGCCACCCGGGGAGAGGGTCGTGGTGGTGGGGGAGGCGGCGTGCCTGCTCTGTGCCCCCGGGGACGGGGCAGGGGGGGCCTCGCTGCTCGTCTCAGGCTGGCGGCGCGGCGGTGGGGGGGGGGAGAAGGCGAAGGGGGGCTCTTGGGGGGGGGGGGGAGGGCGAAGCGGGGCCCTTGGTGCGCTCTGCGGGGCCCCCAGCGCGGCGGGCGCGCGTTGCGGGGGGCGCTGGGTCGGGCGGGCGGGGGGGGGGGGGGGGGGGGGGGGCGGGGGGCGGGGCGCGGGGGGGGGGGGCGGGGGGGCGCGGGGGGGGGGGGGGGGGGGCGGGGGGGGGGGGGGGGGTGGGGGGGGGGGGGGGGGGGGGGCGAAGCGGGGCTCTTGGTGCGCTCTGCGGGGCCCCCAGCGCGGCGGGCGAGCGTTGCGGGGGGCGCTGGGAAGTGGGGGGGTCCCTGCGCTTCCCGGCGCAGGCCGCCGAGGGGTGGCCGTTCGTCGGGCGTGCGCCGCCGGAGCCCTCGGGGGCGGCTGCCGGCTCCTACGCCCGCAGGGAACCCCCCCCGAAGCCGCTTTCTGCTGTAAAATAAACTTCTGGTGACCGAGGAGGCCGCGGGCGTCGTTTCTTCCAGTCTGCGAGCGGAGGGAGCGGTGAAATCCACCCGCATTTCGTTCCAGGCCCGCTTTGTCCATAGGCTTCGTGTGGGCACGGATGCTTTGCCCGGAATGCTTTGGGTTTTTTTATCCATAACCCAAAATTATGGATCCCTTGAGCACCGGGATTTGGCACGGGTGTGTGTTCCACGGGGGTCGTCACCGCTGGCACGGCTAGTGCCCGCCCGTGGAGCAGCTCCCTCAGCCCCAGCCCAAGGGGGACTGGCACCCGTGTCCATCCAGGTGGCTTGGGTGGCCCCCGCTGCGTGCCCACCCCTCTGCCCGCGCCCGCCATGGGACTGCACCCCTGTTTTGGCCTGGTGTGGGGTTGGCACTGTTGGCAGTAGGGCCGTCAAGCCGTGCGGGGATAGTGCTGTTTGCCCTCTGGCAGCGGGGCTGTTGTGGGTTTTTGGTGGTTGTTGTAGATAGGGAGAGGAGACCTTGCCGCTAGACTTGATAAAGGCGGTCCCAGTGTTGTCTCCTCCAAGGATGGTGCACTCTCGTGCTCCTCTGCTTCACTCCCTGGCCAAATTTCTGCCTTCTGCAGAGCAGCTCTTCCTCCCTGTTGTCCCCAAAGTCCTACCCCCTGCTAGGAGCCAAACTGGGCGTCCTTGCCTTACGCTTTAATACAATTTCGACTTTCACTGAATTTTCACTGAATTTTTTAGAGTTGGAAGGGGGACCTTAGAGATCAGCTAGTCCAACTCCTCTGCCGAAGCAGGATTGCCCATACCTAGAGCATGTCACTCAGGACTGCATCCAGGTGGGTCTTGAAGATCTACAGAGAAGGGGACTCCACGACCTCCCTGGGCAGCCTGTTCCAGGGCTCTGTCACCCTCACTGGGAAGCAGTTTTTTCTCATACTTGAATGGAACTTCCCATGATCCAGACTGAGCCCGTCGCCCCTTGTCCTGTCACTGGCAACCACTGAAAAGAGTTTGGCTCCCTCCTCCTTCAACCCTTCACCCTTTAGATACTTATAGGCGTTAATAAGGTCTCCCCTCAGCCATCTCTTCTCCAGGTTAAAGAGTCCCAGCTCTCTCAGCCTTTCCTTGAATCATCTTCTTTGCCCTTCTCTGGACTCTTTCCAGCAGTTCCCTGTCCCTCTTGAACTGGGGAGCCCAGAACTGGATGCAATATTCCAGTTGTGGCCTCACCAGTGCCGAGCAGAGGGGGAGAATGACTTCCCTCGATCTACTAGCCATCCTCTTCCCTACACAGCCCAGGATTCTGTTGGCCTTCCTGGACTTTCTGGCCTTACTTTGTTTGTTTGAGCATCTGGTGGATACAGGGTTTGGACATAATGTCAGTTTCAGCCTCTTTTCAGCTGTCTGCTGCCAGAGCACATGTTTTACCCATATTGAGTCTAGTAATTGCCAGCAACATTTAGAAGGCAGCTTTCTAATATTTAAAAATAATATACTTGGCCTCAAAACCTGGCTGAAGGAAATTGCTTCCCTTTCCTTCTCCTGGCTGTTTTGGTGTGGCTTACCGGCATTTCCTTTATTATCTATTTTTAATCGAGCTTCTCCAATGTGGTTCTGCTGAGGAGCAGCAGAAGTGGTCGTGCCGTCCTTGTGATCTCATTTACTTTTTAAGGAAGATGGTCGAGAAAAACCCATCTCCAGCGGGGGATGCTGACCACATGCTCTGAAAAAGTGTCTCATTCAAAGGCGACTTCTCAGTTTGAATAGATTGGTGGGGTCCCTTCTTAAATGAGAAATTTCGGCATCGCTGGATGATGTTTTTTAGAGGCGGCCTCTTTTGGAGGGGCTGCCCATTTGTTTTTGCTGAGTGTGTCTTATTTTGCCTACCCTTGTGGTCACAGCTCCTCTTGGTGGTGGAATGGACCGTTTTGGCTACTGCCCTCAGTGTTTAGTGGGGAACCTCTGCTGTGGTGATGTAAAGCGGGGTGGTCCTGCTTGTGTCAGTGTGATGGGAGGGGAAATGGAAATGCGTGGTTCGGCTTTTAATTTGGGTATTCTTTCCAGTCTGAAAATACGAAGGGAGAGAGGATAATTTTACAAGCCCATGGAGCCACACGTTGGGTGTGACGGGCTGCGTTGTTAAGGGGAAGCAGCCTGTTTCAGGCCTGAGGAAGGCACAGTTTGCCCTTTCTGTGCTCAGTGGGGTAGTTCTCAAATGCAGGCCGTCCAGATGGTGACTGTGAAACTAGAAGGGGCCCGAGGCTATGGGGTGGTGAGGTGATGAAGTGAGGCCAGCAATGGTGGGGAAGGAGGGTGGTCCATGGCTTGTGGTAGGACCTGGGCAACGTCAGGAGCAAATTTCAAGGCTGGAAATGAAATCTTTGTATGTGAGTGTGAAGCAGAAGTGAATTGAAAGCTTATCAGAGTGTTATTCCTTGAATGAGTTGATAGGCCACATGGGAGCCATGTGGTCAACTTTTCCTGTGTGCTTGGGGATTGCTTTGCCCTGGGGATTCTCCTCCCTTCCTCCTTCCCTTCTGGCAGGTTCTGCTAGTTTTCTGTGAGGGGACCAGCAGAGGTCAGAGTGATCTTCCCAGAGTAGATGATGCCCTCTCCCCCAGCTGCTCTCCACAGCAGCAAATGGAAATGCTGGTCGCTGGTTTGTCACAACTAAAAATCCTTCCTTTGCCTCCTTTCCCTCTAACAGCATGAAAGGGAGTCAAGCCAGAGAGCTCTTTGTATTTCTTGCCTTTGCTGCTCGTCTTTTGTGTTGTAGCATAAATATGGGCCTGGGATCCCTGTCTCAGCTGTCCCCATATGATGACCTTTAGCTTGGCCTGTGAAAGAGTTGTAATCCAGTTATATTCATCCTTTTCGTCTTTGTGCACAACTTCTGAGTCGTGCTGCCCAGAGATCCTTACAACGACACTCAGAAAGTTTTTGTTGGTTTCTTACACGGGTTTTCTGTTTCTTAATTGTGGGTGGTAGCCGTGTCATAAACAACTGCAGTGCGTGGCTGCCAACCCATAAGCAACTAAATTTAAATTTTTTTTTTTTTTGGCTACCTACCCAGTAACATGCTGCAGCCTATTTTTAGAGAGGCTACAAACAGGAGAGAAGTGTTAGGGTTATCAAGGCAGCCAGCGTAAGCTCGTACAGTTGCTTTGTGGCAGATATGAAGGATAATTAAGGTTCCTAGGTATGCTGGTGGCAATACTCGAATTATTTACCATAGCCTGTAAACAGCTTTGCTGCTGCTCTTCCTTTAGCAGTGTGGCGTGGTGTATTGCTTTGCAAGTGGGTGCTGGAAAGTGAGGTAGGGTTAAAGTTTTGGGTATTTATTCTTCATTTTGGAATTTATTCTTCAACGTCTTAAGTCAAATTCTACAGGTTGCTTATAACTGTTTGAGGAAGCTCCTGAATTTCTACCTTGCAGCTCTGCTTTACACCGTTACACCTTATAATTATGTTTCTGAATTTTTATGGTTAAACTGACTTCTTGGGCAGCCCTTACTTAAAAGAAACAGCAGCCCTCGTTGCTCATGGGGTAGCTGTTTTTACCCAGGTTTCCTATGGAAGTAAAGGGGGGGGGGGGCCTGTGTGTGATCTGAGTGTCTGTTTGGCTCCTCCCTTCCTCTTCCTTCCCAGCAATATTTTTAACCCATAGTTTGGCTAAAAATGCCCCTGAGAAAAAACTTCCATTCTTAAGAATTAGTAAATGGCTGCAGATAATGTCAAAATGGGTGACCAATGAGTGTAGAAATGCCTCAGTGAAATCCCACCACAGGAAGATCTGCTGATGTGCTCGACCCTGTTCACGTGCTAGTAGAGACCCCAGGTGGGAGGGGAGACTGGTGGAGAAGGAATATGTCTTTGGGAAGAGCACTGTGTTCTAAAACTTTACAATCAGTCATGACAACACATCCTTAGAAAAGCAGGATGTGTTCGTTCTAGTGCTCGTGTGACCCCTTGGTTTATACCCATCCCGTTAGGCTAGATGGAAATCTGCAAAAATTTAAGTTTGCCTGTTGTTTCTTACCTTGATGCTGCCTTGGTGCAGCATCTGCCCAAGATGCTGTATCTTGGGCTTTCAAGATGTGCCATATCTGTAATGTGGTTGCCAAACTTTGGCACATCTGTTCAGGAGCTCCAAAATCTGCTTTAAATAGCTTAGGAAACTATTGGGGTGCTGGCAGGGCCTATAGCAGGATATAGTTTGTAAGCTAGATGATCCCTTAGCTTCTTTTCAGACCCTGTAGGAAATACTGTTTCAGATTGTGCTGCGTTCTGTCTCCATCTGTAAAAGGAAATTTCACTCTGATCGACAGGAAAGGGCAGATTTATGTCTTTGCACTGGAATAAAGGAGGGAGTTTGCTGCCATCGCTCCTTGCCTACTTGCAGAGCCTTGTTTTCCTCATGACACACCATATGAAAGATGGGGGCAGCAGGTGTTTGGCTAAATAAACCTTCTATTGCGGTATCTGTGTGCATATATATAGAATCATCTGGGCTGGAAGGGACCTCCAAAGGCCACAGAAGGAAGGCCTGCAGGATTTGGTGTTACAGCTTTGCTGTTTAACTGGGAAGAAAATTTAGCCCATGTACCTCACGCATACAAGCGTTGGGGATGCAGCTGAGGAGATTCAGGTTTGTAGCTGTGAAAGTGCCAGTGTTGCTGGTACTTCAAAGCTGCTCATGGGGTATTTGGATGCCAAATTGCTGTTGGTTTTCAAGGGAAGTTGAGTGTACAAATCTCTTGGACACCACTAAAATCTTGGCCTGCAAACATGCACCTGAGAGGCTGTCCATGTCAGGCTTCCTGGGACATGGTATTTTGATGCAGATATATGATCTGATGTGAATATATGACCGTACGGAGATACTGTATCATAAAGAGGAGTTTTCTGCCGTTCCTTTAACATCTTCTGTTTGTGATCCTTGTCATCCTTTGCTGCTGCTGGTAACTCGGGAGTCTTGTTCCCTTCTTGTTTTCAGACTGTCCATGTTCTTATGCTGATGGAGCAAGGTCTTCACCATGACAGCAGGCTAAGGGCCAGCCCTCTAACTCACAGTTGTTTTAGAATACCTGAAGACCAGCAAAAGGAAGGAAGGGAAGGGTTATTTCCCAAAGGCTTCTCCTTATGCCGACCTCTGCTCAGTCATGACTTCAGCAAACCTCCAGGTTCTTTGAACTAATGGGATCTGGGTATTCTCTTGTAGAAACTAGAGACCTGAAAGTCAACCACATGCCTCCAGAGAAGGTCTGACCTATGCCAGTGTCTGGACTTGACTGATTCATGTGCTCTGTTCTGGTCAGCTGCCATGCTGTCCACTGAAAGATGCCTTACTTTGCACAGCCCTCTAATTGAGCTCTTTTGCTTGATGACTTTAGTAGTTGCTTACCGTTTCCTTCATATGTCTGCTCTGTGAAGTGTGTTTATATACATGTTATGACCGAGAAACCTTTTTTGTTTTTTAAGGGCACAGTAAAATCAACCAATGCAGTTGTCAGAGTTGTTTGCTGTAACTTCTAAAGCATGCCCATCTGCAGCAGGTTTTCCCCAGGGTGTGTATGGTGTACGTTGACCAGCCCTTGCTTTATGTGCTGTCCCGTTGGCTGTGGTGTACCTACCTCTGGTCGTTGCCCTAGGCTGCATATGTGCTTCTTGCACTGGGTGGTGGAATAAAATGTGGCATGTGTTGTTGTGAGGAGAATCATAGAATCACAGAATATTCATGGTTGGAAGGGACCTTTGAGATCATTGAGTCCAACCGCAAAAAAAAACCAAACAAAAAAACCCAACACCCACCCACAAACAGACACAAACCAACAATGTAGGCCACTAGAGCATGCCCTGAAGTGCCATGTCTACATTTTTCTAAAATACCTCCAGGGATGGTGGTATTTAAGACCTCCCTGCGCAGGCTGTTCCAATGTCTGACCACTATCTCAGTAAAGTAATTCTTCCTAATATCTAATCTAAACCTTTCCTGGCACAACTTCAGACTATTTCCTCTGGTCCTGTCATTATTCCCTTGGGAGATGAGGCCAATCCCCACCTCTCTACACCCTCCATCCAGGGAGTTGTAGAGGGCAATGAGGACCCCCCTCAGCCTCCTCCAAACTAAACATTCCCAGAAAAAACAGGTGGAAGGGAAGGAGGGGCAGGGTGAGCAGTGGGAGAGCCCAGCTTTTCAGGGGACTCTTCTAGGCTGCCCCCAGGAGGAACGCTGGATTCTGGGGCCTGTACTGCACAACAGGCCACTTGGTGATGGTGCACGCTGTCCCCACCATTGGAAGAAGGACTGTGTGTAGGGGAGCTAATCCATCCATTCTCATGTGAATGACAGTGACTCCCTTTTATCTCTGGGGGTGAGCTGAGCATGGAATGGAATCGGGAACAGGAACCACTGTGTTGCACAGTGGTCAGTGGCCAAGTCGGTCAGTGGCCAGTCGGTCAGTGGCCAAGTGATGTCTCCAGGGTGAGGTGCTCAGGTATAGATTTCCTGAGTTGGACTCTTCTGTTGGCCAAGTAGAAAGCTGCAACCCAAAATTCATGACTTCTGTTGTATATGTCTAGTTTAGCTGGAAAAGTGTTATGACTAACAGACGTATTTTTAGGGTTTTGTAATTTGAATCCGGGTAAGTCTTACTGTGAAAACCAGATGTGGAGAGAACATGCACACCTGGCAGCGTCTGCTGGCCTAGAGCAGTGGCTCCATACTCTTTGGGCCCTTAAATCACTGTCACTTCCTCTTGGAGGAACACGCATCCACACAATGAAGCTTCTTAATTATAAATCCTGTACAAACGTTTTGTTTCCGTGCGCCGGCTGCAGAGCCCTTGGGCTGAGAGGGGAGGCCACGGGATGGGATTTCTGGTTTTGGCTTTGGTAGTGGCGAGCAACAGGATCTTTGGGAATTCTGTTTTGTCTCTCAGTGATTGTTTCTCCAATTTCAGAAAAGGCTTCTTTATAATCCTAGAGACCTGTCTGGTGATTACATATAAACTCTTATAAAATCTCTTTTCAATGTATGCTGCGTTTTGGTTGTAAGACAAGCAAGCTGTTCTGTCTCCTGGAATTCCAGTTCCTCCTTTAGTACTTCTTTCATTTTGTGGTTGAACCATAATGAAATCCACTGAAAAAAGAAGTATTTTCCATTATGGCTGCCATATGGCCTTATTGCTCATTTTTAATTAGCTGAGATGGTTGCATACACGATCTATTTGGAGGAAGGAAGGAAGGAGACTGTGAGAGAGGGATGAGGAGGAGAGCTATTCTGATCTTGGTATAGAGGCATGGTGTCTCTTTTACTGTCTTTAAATAGAAAAATGTGTAATCCTCAGAAAGTGTCTTTCCACTAGATCTGTTTGGCAGATGTATGCATGCGTGTTATCAAACAGATGCAGACACTCCTGTCATTTTAAAATAGAATACTGTTTGCTCTCTGGCTTGCCTAGTCCAGCAGATGGATTTAGGGGCTTTGCAAAATTGACAGGATTTTCTCCAGAAATGATAGAATAGGATGAAACACCAGGGCATCCAGACTTGGATTTTCTGCTTAATATTCCTGCTCGGGAATAGGGTTATAAACTGTTTGCCTCCTTCCCAGTGTATGGCTCCCAGTAATGTTACAGTGAAATGGTTCCGTTAAAAAATAAAGCAGGCTGCAGGAATGCTAACATTATAGATATATCTGTGATCTGTACTGAATTTGAGGTGACAGGGATCTTGTCTCTCTGATTAGGTAATTAAATAAGCGTGTATAATGGGGCCCTATGATTGGGAAGCTGGGTTTTAATTGGGTGCAGGCTGATACTGTCTGCCACACAAACTGATAGGGTTTTTTTTTGCATGTGGAAGGGGAGAAGCCATCATGACTGGCCTCATATAATGCATCAATAATCTAGCTTCAAGCTCAACCTTGGTGGGTCCTTCCAAGAAGCATTTCTCTGATTCTGTGGAGCTGGGTTTTTTTGGGGGGGTCCCTCATCAGGGCAGGGGACAGATGGTAATTGGAGGGTAGGAGGGACTGGCCTTAGTGTCCGCTTTCTGCTGTAGGGTTGAAGGAAAAAGGTATATTATGTTTCCGTGACATGTCTGGGATAACTGGGGGCTGGTGAGTTTCTTCTGACTGCTCCCACGGATTCAGGCTCCCACAGATTCTTCTGACTGCTCCTCTTCATCACTTATGATGTCCTTAACTAGACTGCTGTCTTGAAAATGTCCGCTTTTACTGCAGTGCTGCAGCAGCAGTAACACAGTGAGGGGCCATAGTTTCAGTTATCACCTTGGATCTTCAGTATCATTTAGTTTAAAAACCTAAAAACTGTGCTGGCTGTTGCCCTGCTGACATCATTAGTGAGAGCAATAATAAATAGGGAGCTGTGCTTGACCAAGCCATGACTCTGTTTTATACAGGTCTTTCCACCTGTATATTTTTGATCCCTTAATTCTGGTCATTTGCATGTTAACGAACAGATTACAGGTACCAACGTTTGCCAAGCTAGTTGAGCACCTGATAAAAAGCCTTTATCTCAGCTGTTTAACCAAAGGGGAACACATGGATTTTCTTTCCTGTGGAAAAACTGGTAACAAATGCAAATTTTTATTGAGTGACTTTCTTCCCATGAGTGGCATTACATGCAGATGCTATACTCCCCAGAATCTTGGTAGAAGGCATCTTCACTGGGTTCCTTCATTTGCTAAACAAATATGCTGCTCATCCAGTGGTTGGTAAGAGGTTTCTCCAGGAATGTGAATATGATTAATTTGAAACCAGTCTGAGCTGGGGAATTCTGCTTTTGTAGTGAATGCAGGGGAGATGGGCACTGGAGTTTTTGGGAGGCTGAGACTGCTTCAGGGACATCTTTAGTATATAGTCTGCTGATACCTACGAGGAGATTGTTGAGAAGATGGAGCCAGGTTCTTCACCGTTGTGCAATAGCAGAGAAGAGAGACAAAAAATATAAACTGAGATGAATGAGGTTCAGTCTGGACAAAGGGAGAAACTTCTTCATGCTGGGGATCTTGAAGCAGTGGGACAGGATGCCTGGAGAGTTTGTGCAGCCTCCATTGTTAGAGGTTTTAAGACACAAAGTCCTGAGCAACCTGGTTTGGTCCTAGAGCTGACCCTGCTTTGAGGAGGAAGTTCAGCTAGAGACCTCCTGAGGTCCTTTCCAACCTGAATTATCCAATGATCTTATGTAGCTCCCTGGCAGCTTGGATCCATCAAAGGCTGGAGTAAGGACATACCTTGAACATCATGAAGTCTGTGAATCAGTGATTTATGAGGATGTGAATACAAGGGTGTGCAGTGGAACTGTGCTTCTCAATAGGGTCCTTTTACTGGTTTTGCTCTGAGGTACAAGTAAGAGTACAATATTTTTTCTTCCTCCTTTTTTGCCTGCCTAACCTTTCCGTGAGGAGAAAAGCATGGATTCCACTGGGCTGCTGCTCTGGGTTTGATAGTGAGGGTGAGTCGGAGAGGCTGTGTATTTTGTGACTGACAAATAGGTGAGCTTGAATGTCTTCAATACTTTTCAGCCCTGAACACCTGAAACACCTCCTGGGTAGCTCATAGGATCTGGTATTGACAGTGTAAAAGCTTTAAAAGAGACCTTAGAAAGCCAGAGCTGCAAATAGTGTAAAACTTTGGTGTATGAAGTAAGCAGATAATAACAGCTGCAGGTCTTTTTGATGCTTGGGTGAAATACGACATTTTCTTGCGCTTCAGACTTGATTTGATTTTTGGGCTTGCTATTGTTTCATGATAGCATTTTGTTATCCCTTGAGGGCTGTGTTTGGGAGAAAGGACTGGAAAGGCAGTCAGAGGCCTGAACTCTGCTCTTTCCACATGGTTTTCAGCAGCTCCGTTAGGACACGGTGATGTCTATTTCTTATGTAAACCTGTCAGAAATTAACATCTGGATGCTTTTATGGCAGCTCCTACCTTCACTGTCCCTTGCCCTCTTGGATGTGCTTTTATCTGGCCGTGGGCTCCGAGTTCTTTCTTTTACCACGAGGTCTGTAGCGCTTATCACTGAAGTGCTTGTCTTGGCAGGTTCCTCTGGTGTTCAGAGCTACAAGTGAAATAATTTTCCACATATAACTTGTCTGGAAACCATCGAGGAAACTTCTTTGTGTTTTATGGCGTCTGCCTGTATAGTGAGACATGTCAGTTCACTTGCTGCTTCACTGCCCTGGATGCAGGCAGGACACGGGGAATGGAGAGCTGGGCATGGGCAACCTCATGATACCACGCGATGAAAAGCATGTGTTGATCATTTAGGTTACACCTTCTGTGTGTGTTGCAAATACAGTTGCTATATATGAGTGCTTTTCAGGGTTTTCCTTGTCTTTCTGGGTGACATTTGGGCAACTCCAGCGATAAGGCGTGTGTGCTTTTCTGGTTTGCAGCATCATTTATCTCGGCTTATTCTTCCTGCAGAATCATGTTGCCCAAGCAAAAAAGCTGCTTTTTTTTTTTTCTTTGGTTGAGTTCTGTGCTACCAGCTGGAGAAGACAGTGCCTTTCTCTTAGTTCTTGTGTTCAGCTGCCGTCACTGCCTTGAAAAGTGAGTCTCTTAACTCTGTACCTCTTGTGTATGTTCAGAAGAACAGGAAGTGTCAAACGTTTTTGTATTTGCACAGTAGACTGCATTTGGTGGTGGTTGTTAACCTTGCCATGCCTTTGGAAAGGGGGATGAAGGATATGGGGACAGCAGTAAGCTGGAGCAGGTAAGACTGCTTGGGCTGTTAATTTAATTAACTGAGGGGGTTTCATTCAGGTACCTACAAATGAAGTGTCAAACCATGAGGTGGAAGTGGAAGGAAGTTGGTGGCGGGATGGAAACCAGCTCAGTTGTAAAACACGTCACCACGAGCCGCAGTAGTGGCTTTTTTGATGCCAAGTGTTCTCTTTGATCAGATTTGTATGTAGGATCAGAGATAGAGCTCATAGGAGGCACTAAACTGAAGTGCTGTTTTCTCCCCGATTTCTTCGTGATGGAGAGGACGAGAGTTGAATGCATGGACCAGACATCTTTATTCCAGAGTAATGCTGTTGGCTCTGCTCTACTTCTGACAGCTTCTGTCTCTCCCTTGGTGATTGGCTTTGGCCAGACCCATAAAATGTGGATACTTCAAGTAGCGAGTTGATTCTGGTTTCTGGCACTGCTTTTGGTTAAATGAGTCCTGCTGGTTCTTGGCACTTTGTGGAGATCCCCTTCATTGGGCATCTCAGACTGACTTCCTAGGCTGTGAACATGCTGTTCCCTATGTGCTTGTGAACAGCTTTGGTTTTAGGAATACAAAGAAGCCTTGCAGAGTACCAAGTACTACACAGTAGAATACAGTATTTCATGGAGAATTGATAGTAGGAAATATAAAATGCCTTGCAGGTTTTCTAGTGGGGCTGGACACAGGCCAGAAGTTTCCTTTATTCCTTTCCTCCTCTAATCAGACTTTTTTTTTTTTTCCCTCCCTCTGTTCTCATCAGATGGATTTGACTCCACATCCTTCTTTCAGGTGGAAGTTAATCCTGGTGCACATGCCGTATGCATGGGAGAACATAATCTTCCACGTTACTTTGTGGGAAGAAATGACCTTTTGTCTGTTGTGATGGAATTGTAACTGGGGATGTCTGAGAAAGTACATTTTCCCTCTTTTCAAGTGGAATTTGTGTGCAGAGGGAGCATAACTTTCCCTAGTAGTTTTTAGGGTCCTTTCAAGCTGCAGTTGTTACCTGTGATGTTTGAGGCTTTTCCCTGTCAAAGAAAAGAACTGGGATTGAAGCCATTTGTTTACAAGTTCTAGACAAAGCAAGTGCCAAAGGTATGTCCAGGAGGTAAGGAGAGCTGGGTAAGATGTAGATGCTTTACAGACTGTTTTATTTAATAATAAAATATACACACGAGGGCCTGAGACCCTCTTTACTGAAACATCTTCCCGTTTATTAACGAGCCTGTGCAAAAGCTAATGCAAAGGGCAGGAAAGGGGGGAGAAAAATCCCATGTCTGTGAAACGCATGGATACGCAATGGTAAGTTGTGGGGTCCTGCTCCCAACTGGGTGCTGGTTCCAGACCCCAGAGTGTGCACAGGTTCTAAGTGATGCTGTTCTGAAACAAATGCAGCTTGCTGACTTCTCCTTGCTCATCTGCTTGAAGGAGAGTGCTGTTCTGTTTCTGGCAGGGAGGGCAAAATGTCAGAACTGTTTGCTGGGAGCTGCTTAAAAGTATACTTCTGCCTCTCGGGATGAGGAAACGCGATTAAAGAAATATGCCTTTTTCAAAGCTGTGGAATTGCTGCTGTGAGGTCAATGTAGGGAGGCTGCAACAGAGCTGGCAAGGTCAGTGTGTCAGCTCAGTATCCTACGGGGAGGCTTTTTCCATGCTTGAAAACCTTACTTTTGTAGGTATAATTTTGTAAATCTTTGCAACACCATTCTTGTCCACACTCATTTCTGCTGGTCTGGTGGTGGGGTGAGCGTTTGTGTTTTTTCTGTTTGTTTGTGTTTTTCTGTTTGTTTGGGTTTTTTTCTGTTTGTTTGGGTTTTTTTCTGTTTGTTTGGGTTTTTTTCTGTTTGTTTGGGTTTTTTCTGTTTGTTTGGGTTTTTTGTTTTGTTTGTTTGTTTCTTTTTCCAGCATCACTGTTTGAGTGTCTACACAGTGAAAACTAACTTTATATTTTTACCTTTCTTATCTGGTTAGTTTCCAGGCACGCTGTGCTCTGTGCCATAATGTGGTTTTTTGCAGCCAGCCAAAGGGAAGTGGTGAGTGGCAGCTAGGGACGGAGGAGCAGTCTGGAGTGTCCCTTTGCTGACAGCATGGATGCCTGGCTGATGGAGGCAGTGACATAACTTAAGCATAAGATAATGATTAAAGAAATGAGAAACAGGGACTTAAAGCAGAATGATGAATCCCAAATTTGACTTTTAGTCTTAGCTCCGTAGTTCTTGGTCAGCTTCTGCCACAGTCTGCATTTTGCTTTTCGGCCTTGCAGAACATACTTTGAAGGATTCCTATTGAAGTGTTGGCTAAGAGGGTGTTAGACCTGTTGCATGAGCTGAGCAGAAAGGGGCTAAGGCACCCGTGGAGCCAAACACTGAGATGAGTTCATCCATCCATCCTCTTTGGCAGCACCAGCACTGTGTTCCCAGGGCCCTGCAGGGAGCTGGAGCCGAAAACTGGTTCCTCACGCAGCAACTTCATTTCATAACCTTCAGCTTTCTTGCTGAACTAAAGCGGGCCACGTAACTGATTAAAGATATTTCTCCTTAGTAATTACAGAGTCTCATTTTGTTTGATTTGATGTTCAGTTGCCAGGGCTGGTCATGTTGAAAGCTGCTCGTGGCTGCTGTGGTTCTGCTTAATGCTTCTCTCTCCCAGGCTGCTGGTCCTGTTCTGCCCCAATGTACCCCATCCTTTTTTTTTCCAGGAGGGCTGGTATGTGTGTGGGGCTTGGCCAGGATAGCTGGAGCAGTGTTAATATTGACTATCTCAACACAAAGGCCCGCTTAACAAAAAAATTAATATTCTTTTTTCATCCAAAATTTAAAAAAAAAGCAGAATAAACAACATGGTAAGAATTTCCATGGGGGAAAAAACCAGAAAGCAGAATTTCACTCTCATAAATACCACAAAACCCTGTCTTCTTGTAGATGTTTCTCTCTGGCTCAGGTATTGGCTGTGCTGCTCCCATGCTGCACGTGTATTTTACCCCTGGCCAAAGTTAGGGGGGTATCTTTGTTCTGGCAGTCACAGAATAGACCCCTCCTCTGTGTAAGTTTAGCATGGTCATCGTATAAGTAAATGTGGCCTGCTCTTTGCAACTAAACAAAAGGATTATTATAGGCCTTTCCTAAAAGTTGCCTTTAGCTATATTTTTCCCTTTTTTAAGGTTTTTCCATTTCTTTAAGAGACAGTGCTGCTGTGAGCGCCTTGTCTGCCTACTGAGGGATATAAATAATTTCTCTTGTTACCACAGTTCTGCTTTGAATGCAGTCCCTTGATATAGTGCCTTTATGTGGATTTGATCAAGTCTTTGCCTTTGATCTGCCTGTGATTATTAATTCTCTGTTATAATTAATGGAGGCTTTGTCTTTCTCCTACAGTCACTATCAAAAGATCTGAGAGCCTTTTGTAAATGTTAAGTGATTAGTAATGCAGTAGCAGGCTGGTGAGTTGTCCGGGTGGTTTGTCCATAGAAAAGAGACAAAGAGACTCAGTGTATCAGCATGAACTACATCTGGGGCTGGTTTGAAATCTTTCAGTACAACAATTTTCCTTGGATAATAACAGGTTTTGTAAAACTTGTTGGGTTCTTTTGGTTTTGTTTGGTGGTTTTTTTTCCCTTGTTTGTTTGTTTTGTTTTTTATTTTTTAATGCTCCTAGAAGGCTTGCTGTTTTGAAGATGACTTTTTGTGAAAGAGTTTTAGGTGTCAGGTGGAAATTCTGTGTGTGTTGGCCCGTGACAGGCACACAGAGAAGCAGGTCTTTACCCACTGGGGACCTATTATCTTCTGGTCTGATGCCTCACGTGGGAAGTGGGAGCTCCAGCAGGTACTTGATCTTTCAGGCAAGGGTTGACTGCTTCTTCAGGGGGATTTGTCCCATGGCCACGTCTCACCTGAGGTGTGAGGGAATGAGGGTCGTGTCACTGGTCTGACTGGGGGACGAATGGTCTCGAATATGGACTTTCTCTTTTGCATGTGTTTATCTGAGCTCTTAGGGTATGAGTTGCAGGCAGGTGAGTCACTGTCCGAAAAGGCCCATCTGGTTGTACTTTTGTCTCTGGGAAGCACAAGGAAATTTGGGAAGCAGTGAGACATTGCGGGCAGGAAAAGAGCTTCCCGTGCAGTTCGTGTTACGTGGTCGTTGCACGTTTCCCTCCTGTGTGCTGCTCCCACCGAAGAGGATCACAAAGTTACTCGAACAACTCATCTGTAAGGGAGCCAAGAGTAACAAACCAGCCTGACAGCTCCCAACGTTAGGGTTTAATCACGAGAGGAAAGTACATTGTGTAAAAAGTTGTGGTCAGGCGGTGCTGCGGAGCCAGCTCGGCGTGGGTTGAATGGGAAGGAAAGCACCCTTATCCAGAAAACCCGTGATCAGCATCACGACAGCTGCTGCTTTCTGCAGGGTGGGATTCGGCGCCGCAGTCGGAAATAACTAGAGCTAAAATTAAGTAGCATTTACCATCTGTTTTTTTCCTAAGAGGGAGAGGTTTGCGGTCAATTTTCTAATAAGGCAGCGGATGGTAAAGACTTAAGAGGTGAACCGTGCTGTTGTGGACATCTTTTAGAATGACACTAAAATTATTAACAGGGAAGGTAAAAAGGATCAAATTGTTGACATCAGCTTGCCCTTTCTTATAAAAAGGGGAACTTTTCTTCTTTTTATAGCGCTCCTGCTGACATTAAAGGCCGTTTTCTGACTTGTGAGAAATCCTTGCCAGCTGTGCTGGTGCTTCCAACGTTCTGCAGCTAATTGCTCCTGTTCTGTGCAGTTTGTGTGTAATCCTGTGCAGCGAGGCAGCCTGCCTGGCTCACAGATGTAGTGCTCTATAGCATGCGCGTACGCGATCCGCTCATTAAATTAATTTGTTTGAAAGGCCAGCACAGCTTCCAATGTGACTAAATCATGTTGACTGCCGACACCGCCAGGAGACTGTTAAAACGTGGGAGGGCTGCCAGGAACCCTCGCTGCTTTCCTGGGGGACTGGTGGAGAAGTGACCTTCTACTCACGAATTTAAATTTTTGGTTTAGGGAAATACTCGGAGTTTTCGCTGAATGCTTTGGCCACTTGCCTGACCCTGGCTACGTTTGGATTTTGCTAGTGCTGGCTGGAGCAATTCGGAGGCCTCGTGCTGCCTGTTAATTGAGGATCAGCTCAGAGAAGAGATCTCCAGCCAGGAGGGAGGGAGGCTATACCAGTCATCTGGGAGAAATTGTGGTTAATTCTGCCAGATACCTTTCCAAGGGGATCATCTTTCTGTGCCTGTAGTTACACCTGACTTGTCCTGTGCAAGTTCACAGCCAAGTCTTTTAGACCATCAGCCAGTTTTATGTGAAGGCTGTAACCATTTATCAGAGTCTGTGTAGTGGGTCAGGGTGGGGGCAAACTCTTTTTGTGGGCAGAAGAGCGTTCCCTGGATGCTGGGGCTGTTCATACAAGTTCTGCTGGCACATCTGAGAGGGACCTCTGCCCTGCCCTGGCCTGTCAGTGGGAGCAAAAAAAAACTGTCCCAGGGTAACAGATACAGGAAAGGTTCTGCTGGGGACCAGCTTGGACTAAATGATGCTACTCCAGCCTGCCCTCAATTTCTTCCCCCTTCCTGCCTTCCCGTAGGGCAGGTTTCCTCTGACTATTCTATGAAATTAAATGATTAGGCTTTAGAGAAGGATGTTTTACACACGTGTCATTTAGAGACCAAGGAACTATGCCAACATGACAAAAGAAGATGTTTCCCATGAGGAATCGAAGGGGACCTGTGAATGGGCAGGTGGAGAGCAGGCAAGAAGGGGTAACACCTCATGTGGGACCTGTCATGACTATAGGCTGTGGTGCCAAGTACAGCTCTGCTCTATCAGTAAAATGCCCTCTTGAATGGATGGCTTGTTTGATGCAAGGACCTGGTATAAACCTTACAGCAAAGTCACTGTTGCTGATCCAGTAGGGCAGGTTGAGGAGCTTGGTGTTTGCCAATCCATTAATATCCATAATCATAGAATGGTCCAGGCCAGAAGGGACCTCCAAAGGTCATCTAGTCCGACCCCACCACAGTGAGCAGGGACACCCCCGACTAGACCAGGTTGCCCAGGGCCTCATCAAACCTCACCTTGAACATCTCCAGGGAAGGGGCCTCAACCGCCTCCCTGGGCAACCTATTCCAGTGCTCCACCACCCTCATTGGAAAAAACTTATTCCCAAGATCCAATCTAAATCTGCTTTTCTTCAGTTTAAACCCATTGCCCCTCGTCCTGTCACTGCAGGCCTTTGTGAACAGGCTCTCTCCAGCTTTCCTGTAGCCCCCTCAGGTACTGGGAGGTCGCTATTAGGTCTCCCCGGGTCCTCCTCTTCTCCAGGCTGAACAACCCCAGCTCCCTCAGCCTGTTCTCGGAGCAGAGGGGCTCCAACCCCCGATTATGCTTGTGGCCCTCCTCTGGACCCGCTCCACCAGGTCTATGTCCTTCCTAAATTGAGGACTCTAGATGGTTTACAGTACTTCGGGGTTTGTGAAAGCACAGTCCGGAGCTGTTCTTTGTTGTAAATTTGCATTAAAACACAGATCAGGTTCTTCTCAGAAATGTACCCACTGCTCCATCCTGACTATTATTTTAACTCTCTCCACTTGATCATTTGTGGGTTCTCTGTGTATTTTTTTTTCCCAGCGTTGTGCCTCGGTTTCCTTTTCCTGCTTCTGTTTCTTTGCTCAACAGTGATAAGTGAACACTGGGGGCAGCGAAGGGGGTGTGTGTCTGTGGAGAAGTCCTCAGCATTTGTTCAAGTGCAGCATGAAAGGGTTCTGGAGGGCAGCAGGGTGTTGAGAGAACCCATGGCAAGTTCTATGTTCCTGAGCGCCATTGCTCCTCTGCACCCTGGCTGCTGCCCTGTGTGTGAATCGATGTGTTCCGTGGGACAAGCTGTCACGGTGGGGAACCTGATTGTGCTTTGGCCAGAGGGTAGACATGGCTTTCTCAGGAAGATCCTTGCAGAGGCAACAACCATCTTGGAGGTGCCTGCTCTCGGGTGGCCAGCAGCAGGCCAAGGGAGGCACTTGGCTGTCCTGGCTGGGAGTCCATGGCCGAGCACTGTGTCCTCCCTCCCCCTTGTCTCCCCCCCAGCCTAGCAGCTGGGAGGCTATCTTAGTGCCTCCTCCCGTGTCACCATGCCCAAATTAACATAAGTTTGGCAGTCCCGAGGTGGCAGCCCTTTATCCAGTTGCTGCTGCTCCTTCAACATTCAGACGGCCCATGCTGGTTCATCTGCGACCGCCGGGATGGCAGGGCTCCTGTGTAAGAGGCGCAAAAAAGGAGGTAGGAAACATCATGTTTGCAGCCAGAATCTCTTCCTAAGCTCTCTGCCTGCTGGATGGTTCCCTGTAAGCAGGGCTGTCCCTGGGCATCAGGCTCTGGGAGACTTTCTGGTGGCGTAGCTGTGCTTTGCCGGTGGCAGTAGGAGAGGATGTTGTGGTCCTCTGGGATCTGGCCCAGCTCTGGGCCAGAGCTGGAATCGGTGGATCTGCAGGCAAGCCATAAGGGTTTGATGTGGCTCTTCATGTCGTGAGGGATGGGGGCTTAATAGACAAATTGGTTTTAATATTTCCTTTTAGTTTAGTAAATTGTTCGGAAACAAGGCATTTCTGTTATGAAGAGTGGAGATCACTTTATACTTAAAAAAGCAGATGTATCATCTTAATTAAACTTTTCAGAATAAAAATAGCTGCATTAAAAAGCTATTTTGGCTATATTCTGCTTATATGCTATATTCTGGCTTAATAGCATTCCAGCTATGCAGCGTTTTGTTTATATAGCATACACTAAAGACAGTACTGTGTATTCACTGCCCAGAAGAATTTAGCACCTCTCTCCTGCATTTGTAGAACATTAGGAACAGCAATGCCCTGACCTTATCGAACACTTGGCATTCCCAGAATGGCAGCAATGCTGTAATAATAAAAAGAGTTACATCTAGAAAGAAGGCTGGTACTCTCAAAAAGAGTATGGTTTAAGTGGAATGTGACATTTCTAGTCCTAGCAGAGTTTTAGAAATCTTCACCTGTAATATCCAGTTTCCACATGATTTTTTTTCTTGTGCCTCCTGGTGGCTGTATTCCTGTTGGCATCTCAGTGTAAGAGCTGGGTGGGTGAGAAAGCTCTAGTTGGGTGTAATGTAGACAGGGCTGGGTAAGGCATGCTATGAGAGCTGTTTTGGTCTGTTTAAGAGGCCTCTTCCCTCCCTGAGATTT
Source organism: Scolopax mira (assembly GCA_004320125.1). NCBI lineage: Eukaryota > Metazoa > Chordata > Aves > Charadriiformes > Scolopacidae > Scolopax > Scolopax mira. The sequence continues at coordinate 21,803 of BJBW01008375.1, forward strand.
GTTTGGAGAGCTTTCCAAAAAATGAGAATGAATGCAGAAAACGAATAACTAAGCGTTTCTTTAATACCATCATTTATTTGGAAGGTCAAATCTCAGCCTGCAGACGGGTATTCTGTTTGCAGTTGCAGGGGATGCTATTCTGTTCCCTTTCCTTTGCAGAGGGGACACAATGCAGAAAGCAAGCCCTGCTTATTGCTGGCAGACCACCTTCCCTGCAGGGTTTGTGCCTTGTTAGCTCTAACCATCCTCTCTAATAACGGCTCATGAGCCACAGGGTCTCAAAAGTATGGGTCTGGTGTTTGTTGCTTGCAGAACATAAGAACGGAATTTCATAATTGAGGATTTTAGTCATGCTCAATGTCGTGCTGTGAACCAGAATTAGCTAGCATCTTGGAACTGCAATTAAGGAATGTGGTAACTTGTTTCTTTTCAAGTATCTGGGAGAGAAGGAGTGGGGATTGTAGTGGGTTCTTCTCTCTCCTTCTCTGGGGCAGTAGGGTTACTGTACTTTCCCCTTCTGTTGAGCAGAAAAAAAGCAAGTACTGACACAGGATTTTGTAACCTCTGCAGACTGCATGCAAATGATTAGCCTGTGGTTTGATTTTCCAACTGGAAAAGGGAATAGTGACTATTCTTGAAGGAAGTGTTTGTTGGGATAATGTTACTATTAGTTAACTGCTCCTCCTTTTCTCTCCCCAGAGAAGTTTGTCTTGCAGACCTTCTTTATTTGGAAATCCTTGCTTTCCCCCTAAAAATGTACAGGATTGGACCTCTCCCAAGGAGACTGCAATACCCCAAATGCTGCTGCAAATTATCTTTGCCCGTGCTAGCTGAATAGATGGCATTATTACAGTGTCTTTGTATCCCCCATTTCAAATGTGTGTACTTCAATAGCTTGGCTTATAATAAAGAATCATTATCTGACCTTAGGGGGAGATATACTATGGAGAGTGTAATGTTGGTACACTGCTTTTCTTAATGCTTTTCTTACTGTAAAGCTCTGTGAGGATACTAAACAGTTGTTCGGTGCTTTTTCTCAAGGTCAGTTCCTTCCACGTGGCAGGACGTAGGAAAGTTGTTTAATATCCATTTTATTGATGAAGGGTACTTTACTAACTTTCCTAAATGAGAACTGTAGGATTGGGGTAAAAGCTTGAAATCAGAAATTCCAGATTTGTGTTCACCAGATTGTGCTACATCTATTTTTAGCCCGTGGCAATACTAGAATTAAATAAATTTTCATCTTTATTTCGTAAGTCTCCCTTCGGATTGTCTGAGGCTTTTAATAAGGCCAGTAACAAGTTGCAGTTCCTGGTATTCTGCAGCTGGAAAAGGTGGTGAGGAGTGGTGGTTAACCTATCAGAAAAGAAGTTTGTTTTTACAGTTTGCTGTAGATATGGACCGTCCTGCAGACAAAGCTCACACCCTTTCCTTCTGGAGAAACAAGCACTCTTGAGGCTGCTCTTACCACAGAATTGGGTTTCTTGCAAAATAATTTCAGCCAGTAGTGTGGTGGCTCAGTTTAATAAGAACCTATAAAAGGATGTTACTTTGATTTTATTTTCCACTGTGGTTGCATTTCTTAATTCTATAAACTGCGGGCCTATTTTGAAATGGATCTACCAGATGTTTTCTCTTAGGATGAATACCCTCATCAGCCACTACATATTTGCAAACCTTGCATTTATTATAGTCTTTCTTTTTTTTTTTTTTCTGTCTCTTCAGTGAGTGACCTCCAAGAAGAAGGTAAAAATGCTATCAATGCACCAATGAACCCAAGTGCTGTGGACATCCATCCAGAAGACACCCTATTAGGTAAAGTATTCAAGCTACAGACCTCAACTAAGCAAGTGTTAGTGAAGGTGGCCACGGTGACCCCCATATCCTCTGCTTTACTGTTGATTGGTCAGTTGAAATTGAGAGAGTTCAGCATGAGAGTTGAGAACTGTTGCATGTCACATGTAGATCAGAAATTGGAATTTAAAGAGCAGTGCCAGCTGTGCAGGTACACTTAATCTAGGTAGTTCATGGGGAAGATTGACTTGTTTGATGAATTGACAGAGAACTGAGTTCTTCTGTGATCACCCTGAAAGCAAATAGGAAGTTGAGATTTGGAAAGAATTAGATGGAAAATACTGCTGAATTTGTCTGCTTAAGAGTGACTTCAGTTCCATTAACGAACTGATCAATTGGATCTCGGTCTTTATTTGTCCCCGGGGACATCCTTCTCTGGTAAGCAAGTGATATCCTTTCTGTCTCTCTCTATATATACACACAGTTGGGGAACTGAAATGCAAAAGGACAACTCACAGAAAGTCTGTAGCAGAAGTGTGTTGTGGTTCCTATGGAACCCTTAGTCTGTCTCAATGTACATCCTGACTGTTGTTAACTAGTGGGTGCCATGTTCCTACTCGGGTTGCTGCTGACACTTTGCAAGTGACAGTACAGCAAAATGGGATCCGATACTGAATGAACAGATGAGCATTTAGACTGCTGAAAATAGTAATTAAATGTGATTAGAAGTATTTAAAACAAGGAATGCTTTATAGAAAGAATGTATTTAAATTCCTGTTCTCTCTGTTCCCTGCCCTCCTCGAGTCCCTAGAAGACTGACATCATAATTTAATAGCAAAAAGTGTTTAAAACTTCTTGAAATAAAACACTTTTTTCTTTCCTGGACATATTTCTCATAATCTATGTAATTAGCTGAAGCAGACTGCCACGGAGGCAAATAATAAATGAGGAAATTAAAAAGTGCTGTTCTGAGATGTGGTCAAAGTGTTGATTTCTGTCTATATATCTGTGGATCAGGAGTGTCTCTGATGATTTCTTCTGGCTACCACTAAAGGTGTGGATGACTTCAGAAGACACAGGACCACTCCTGAAGGCCTGTCATGCAAAGACATGACCACTGGTGAACCTTAAGCAAAGTTCCGTGGTAGATCATGTATCATCATGGGTCAAATCTTGTTCAGGGTTTCAGTTAGTGATGTTTTGGGTGTGTAGTGGATGCCACTTCCTTATGACTAACTAGACTGCCTGTTGTGGTTTGGGCTGGACTGACCATTGAATGAATGACAGATGCTCTACTGACTGAGCTGAATCACCCCAGGGTGTAATGAGGAAGTAAAGGAACAGGGTGGGAGGGAAAAGCAGCAAAATAAATCAGTTTTTTTCCCGAGTTTGTAGAAATGTCAAGTATGCTCAGAGAGTATGGTCTTACATTTTTTAGTAAAGGTCAGGGGCCCTGGAAAATACTGAACCCAAATGTTTGAGTGAAGTCTAAGGTATCTGTCTTGTGTCTAGGATGTGTGACTGTCATGGTTCCAGCACTGCAATAGGAAGTTGCTGTAGGTTGCTTGTTTTTGGAAAGGGTTCCTCAGTGCAGTGTGGCAATGGCCTTACCAGCAGTCATACCAAAATTCCTTCCAACAGGACAACAAAGGAGGGTTTGAGAAGTCAGTAGGAAAACAGGACTCTGTATAGCATGTTTAGACTCAGCTAAAGATAAATTCATGGGGTCTATAAATAATTATTTTAGATGAAGAGATGTGGATCCCCTCATGTAGCTGTGACACTGTCACCCATCCTTGTGTTCCTGTTGGGTAGTAGCTGGGTAGAGTTGCTCTCTACTGAAAGGAACAGATCTAACCTAGATCATAGCTACACTTTGTTACTAGAGGAGCTCAAATGAAGAGTGTAGGGAGAGGTGTGCTACTTGAAAGCAAGCACCAAAATGTAAAATATGAGACTTGCTCCAGCTGCTTCCTAAATACTGGTGTCCATATCTATGGTAACATGTAAACATGCACGTGATGTGTGTGTCCCCATGTGTTGTTGTGAAGACGATTCTGTCAAAGGCTGGTTGGTTGTCAGCCTTACCAAGCTCAAGTAACTGGTACAAATTGGGGCAGTTTTCATTCTTCAGCTTAACCAGAGGTTAAGGAGTTCAGGCATCTGGTGTAGGGTGTGTGACCAGGTTTCAGAGAGCAGAGGCACAAACTGTCAGCCCAAGTCTCAGCAGTTGCACTGAGTGAAGCACCATAAGCTTCCTATACTCTTCAGGATGCTGTCTTTTGGGACAGGTGTTTTCAAATAGAAATTTAATACAAATTGAGGAGAGGGAGAGAAGCAGTTGACAACACTTTTTGGTGTGTTAGTGGTAACATTCTCCACAGGGTATAGAGGACAGTGATCTTCCTGATGTATTCTTCAGGGTCTGAGTTGGGGAAGATCAGTGGAAACAATAGCATTTTAGGGAAGTTAGTGCTATATTACTGCACATCTCTGAAAATGCTTAACACTTTGATCATCAGATATTCCCTTGCTAAGATGATGACTAGGCACTGTCATTTCTTTATCAGCTGACAGGCCACTTCATGATTAGGAATTGTTGCAGTATTTCAGTGGTGTACATTTGAAGTGGATCTAACTAAAGTTTCACATTTTACTTGGACAGAGGAAAATGAAGAACGAACTATGATTGATCCTAACTCAAAAGAAGACCCCAAGTTCAAAGAACTAATCAAGGTAAGAGATCACTGTTTTGTCCTTCTTCAGTTTAACTAGTGAGCTGCAATCACTTACAAGCCGATTACCAACAATACACATGAGGAATACATCTTGTTACTGAAGTATATTTATGAAATCTGATGCTATTAACAAGGTATGGCAAAAAGAAACAAGAGAAACGAGAGAAGTCTGAATGTTGGAATGCTCATGGTAATTATTGAGTAAAGTTCCATTGCCTGTTTATATCCTTGTGATTATCACAGCGAGGATCACTGCTTGGCTTGAATCAACCTAGTTTCAATGTAAACCTAGATTCCTTTTATCTGTGAAAACAGGTAAGGAGTTTTGGAAAGCTCTAGTGAGATTTCAGGAGAGAACAGAGTGGGACTGAAATGAGCATGGGCATAGTAGGGGACAACAAGGAGACCTCTAGTGTTATAGGAAAGTTAGAATGGAGATTTTTTTTTGCCCTTTAGTCTGTTGATTAATTTTTTTTTTAAAGAAGAAAAGTCCTCAGTTTTTCTGTGTGCTATGGCAGGGGCCAGATTGTCTTGAATCTGTATCATCACTGGAGACACCTGACCAAAGCGTTCATAACTGTGTTCCCAGCTGTGCTGATTGAGTTGTGGCTTTCTGCCTCAGCAATCCTCATGATGAAGGGTTTGATCTTGAGGAATTAGTGTTCAGAACAATCTTTTTTACGTGGTGTCATGAATGTCAACAGTGAAAGAGCAGAGAGAGAAGGGCTGACAATTCTGAACAAATGTGATCTCTTTCCAAAAGGCACTTGTGCTTGTGTTACACTTCCTCTTTATAGTTTTAAATTTTTTTAAAATTATTTTTGTTAAAAACAACAATGCAGCTGTAGCTGTGTGGGTCTGAAAACTTTGGTTAGGGTATATTGTCTCCAGATAGGGGGTTGAGCTGTGGCACATGCCTTTCAGGAAACCTTGTGCACTTGGCTGGACGCGTATGCTTCACACAGTGCCTCAGCAAACTGCTCATCTCCTATGTCTTTAAAACAAACTCAGTGATCTGTTTTTAACACTGGCAATAACATGTTTAGGATTATAAAACTACATAAACCTGAGTTTAGCAAGGGACTGTGCTCATTTTGCTTTGTTATTCTAATTCACCTGGAATACATTGTGGTTTTAAATTGTAATACCTAAATCCATTAATTCTCTCAAAATGTACAATGGTCTTGCACCACTCTTTTAAAATGTACTGTGGTTCCTTTGGCAGTGGAGCAGTGATATTATCATGAATAATTCAGCTGAGTAATTGCAGTGAAGGAACCAGATGCACTCTGTGATGCAGGAGATTTGATCAGAATTGCTTTTAAATTGTTAATTTTGCTGTTGAATTTATAGTGAGTTGATGAGTCTTCCCTGGATGTTGTAGTCTAGCAAGGTCATATTTTCCAGTTTAAAAACCTGAAAACCTTCAGGAGAACTGGAAATTGGGGTTAGGGCAGCACTTGAGAGTGGGTGTGAGTGCTCACAGTGCCTTGTAGGATCAGACCCTGGTTCACTACCTTGTATGAAGAGAGAGCAATGTCTTACCAGTTGAACTGCAGCAGCTGGTACTGGGAACAGCATGTTAACTGGGGACCGTTTCCTTGGGATCATTCCCGGAGGAGAGATGTGTCCTATAGAGTGCCTACTTCAAAACCATGTAATTTAGGTAATTGATAATCATTTGCGTACTTCTTAGCAGTTGAGAGCTTTTACAGAGATTCAGCTAGAGAAATATTGAACACTCTGTTGGTGTGAGTCTGTAAGGCAGGGAGAGGTTTGAATTATGTTGGCAAAACCTATTTGATGCCACGGAGTTCGGATAATCCAGAAAAATGAGCAATTTATTCCTTATTTTCTGTTCTTCAGTGTTTAATGATATTTTCCAAGAACACCAGTGCTGGTTCAGAATTAGCAGAAAAACCTGCCTGCCCCACAGAGCTTGAAATGAAAGATCTCCACGGGCTAGCAAGGAGTGAGAAGTTGAATAGATGGGGGTTTTTATAGTTCAAAATGGTTTTCTCTCTTTTCACCCAGAGAGGAATGTGTCAATAGCAGCAGCAGAGCCTCATGCCTTTTGAAATTTGGCAGTATGACTTAGTTTTGTTGGTGCCATCCCAAATCTCTTTCAACACCAGACTTGGACGTGCCAATGAGTTGCCATCATTGATTTTTGAGTGTGTCTGTTCTGTCAGTTACGTGTGGTTGGGCAAATGGATCTCAGTGCAAAGAAGCAGCAGAGATATCTGTTGTTGACACTGCTTTAATATCTCTTTGTCTCCACAAAATGTTGTTTTAATTTCTGATAGCCTCATGCCATAGGAATTACATGCCTAGTGGATTGATCAGCACAAGCTTGTGTGAGCGTTTGGAGATGATTTTGACAGAGCTGTTGTCACCCTGGAGAGACAGATTGGATAGCGTTGTGGTAACATAGAAAGACTGACAGGGAAAAAAAAAACACAACAAAAAGCCTCATCCCTCACTCTTACCTAAAGTGAATATACAATGAATCCCCTTGTTGAAGGCTGCTTAGTTGGGGATGCTAAAATACCTGCTTTAAGTTGTTCTCTTGCGCGTATGAAAATCATCAGGAACTAGAATTATTCCTCAAAGTGGTGTTTGTTACCATCACTAACAGTACTCAAAAAATAGTTGGCCCCAATTTGTCAATATGAAGTGTTCAAGTAAGTTCTCTCTGTGGCCAGCAGCCTTTTTTCCTCACTTCATTTGCTCTGTGTGCAATCAAACCCAGTTTGGTACAGGGCTGAACAGACCTAAAGCTGAAAATGCAGATCAGGGAAAGAGAGATGAATTATAATTTCATTTATATAGAAAATATTTTTTTATTTATAATAAAATCACAATTTTTATATGTATATAAAATAATTTATTCACAAAATACTCTATTTCTGGTGTCTGAAATGTGTGAGCTTCTTTTACTCATTGCCCAGTATTTCCCAAGTGACAGGCACACAGCTAACTTAAAGTAAGCATTTGAATTGTAAGTTTAGGCTGTTTTGTGATGGGATAGAGAGGTGTGTCCTGTGGATACGCTGTTTCCTCTTGTGCACCTGAGAGTCAGGTTTCTAGTCTATATACTATTATGAATCTGTTTAAAATTCAGTTTCCATGAATATATGAAGTTCCCTTTGTTGCCCCATGTTGCTAATTGTAAAAAGTGTTTGAGGGTTCTTCTAGCTCTCTTTTGAATACTTAAAATAAGCACACTCCCTTATTTATTTATTTATTTACTTTACTTTTTCCTGTGTATTTCTTTGGGTATTTTGTGTAAAGGTGGAAGGAATCTTTCTTTTCTTTTCTGGTTCAGATATGGCTGAAGGGTAGAACTTTCAAAAGATACATTGCTGGTTGTCATCCTAATCATAATTAGAGTTAATAGGCTGTAGGAATTAAGTCAGAGACTTGGAAAAGATAATATAACATTTCATGTAAGTTTCATCTATAGTTTTAGAACAGCAGCTTGCAAGAATTGGGTCCTGTCTGAAAATGCCTTGCCTTGGTTACAAGAGGCTTTCCCTCCCTGCAAAGACTTCTGTAATTTTGGCTGATACCACAACTTTTAGCCTTTAAAGCCTCATCTAAAGTTATTAGAGTTCCGAACGCTGCTGTTCTAGATGCTGCCTGAAGCGAGTAAACATTCTCAGGTGTAGAAAATCATTCCCCGTCTGAGAGATTATCACCTTTATTCTGTGTCTAATTTGATGGCCTTTTTTAAATTCAGTGTGGTGAAGAGAACCAAAATGAAGCCATTGTCCTTTTGGTAAGGTTTCACATGTGAGCGACGAAACTGTGCTTTCTAAATGCTCCGTGGTTTGCTTTTGGAAACAAGCAGCCTTCTCTTTGTTTAGAGGCTGCCAGTCCTTTGTGCTCAGTCAATAGTTTCCAGGCCTGAATATGATTTTTTTTTTTTTTTTTTTAATTAAATTCCATGCTCAACCCTGAGGCCAGTTAAGCTTTCATCCCTTTGATCTCTGCTTCCTATTTCTCCCAGAAGTTGGGGGTGAGGGAAAGGGTCATTGAAATCGGGGTTTTCTTTCTTTGCTTTTTTTGGTGGCTGGGCTTCCTCTTTTCCCATTGTGCCAGATGTGTATTTTGTCTTGTTTTTCATTTTGTTCCTTACTGTATGGTGTGGTGGTGACTGGGGGGTCCTTACACCCTTGAACTCTGTGGATTAACTCTGAGTGTGCCTTGCTGCCGTGGGAGCAGCCAGCCTGAACAGCAAAAATACTTCACCGAGCTTCATCTGGCATGAACTGAAAAAACCAAATCAGCCAGGCAGACTCATTTTTCTTTCTACATTTCCAGCACTCTCTTGTTTCAGCTTTTCTGCCTCGTGGCGAATTTCAGTTTTCAGCCCAGTGTTTAGTAATGCAACATGGCTCATTTAACCAGATGTATGCATTTGTCCTTAAATCGGTATGATAAATGGATATACGTCAGAATTTAAAGCACTGCTGGAAATTTTACAACTACAGCTGCGTGTGTCTGAGCGTTTGATGCAGTTCAGAGATGTTTTATATGAGTATGTTATGCATGGAAGGGCAGGCATGGTTTTGAGGACGTGGAGACATTGTGTTAAAGTTTTAAAATCATGCTGCTAATCCCAAAGATCATAGAAAAGCAGCTTTTAATGAGGGTATGACATGTTAAGTGACCCAACAAACATTTCCATATATCTGCATGCTGTTTTGTGAGTCTGTGAGTGCTGAACAAGACGATGAGTTTCAGATGTGTTGAAGGTCATTAGCTACATGTGGGATCTTGTGGTGGCCTCACCAGCCATTGAGTGTAACGAGAGTCATGGTGTTGGGGCTGACAGGTTTTGCAATAAAGCAATTCCTCAGTCCTGCTGGTGTTTCTCTGACACTCATTATTTAATGTAGCCCAAGTTTAAAAGGCAGTATTGAAATTCAGATGTATGAACCACAGGCACAGAAATGAAGGTAGAGGAGCGTGAGACCAGACAGATCAAAGTTAAGCATATTTCATGCACAGGAAAAACTCTTTGCACCTTCTGTTTGCTTCCCACCAAGTACTCTCTGCCTGTGTCAAACGGTTTAAATTTTTAGACATTCAGCTTATTGAATATCTTCTTCTTTTGTGTTTGTATGAAGGAAAAACTACAAAGAACCAGAGAGATGACTTTCTGTGAGTAGAGAGTCAGTTTTTTTTTCTCCCTCATTTCAATAAGCACTATGGTGCTTTATTTCCCTTGTAAAAGTTTTTAAAAAAATATTCTGTGCAGAAAGATTTCTTCTGAATTAAGACATAATCAGGAAAGCAAGAGGTGAGACAACAGATTTTTTGGGTTTGTTTGTTGTTTTAATTACAACACTTGCCAGTCTTCTAGGCCTGTTAGAAAAAAACAACCAAAACCCAGATTTTTTTTTTCTCAAATCTAAATTGCAAATTCTTTTTTTTTTTTTTCCTAGCAGAACTAAGGTTGTAGTCTGAATACTAAAGAAGTTAGAATGTTCTTTGTGATATTTTTCTTTCATTCAGATGCTGAACTATTAAAATAATAAAGTAACTATGGCTAGACCTTGTTTAATTTGTATCTTGCTTAGGTACTTTTTTGACGAATGTTTTTCAGTGCTAAATTTCTCTGAAACATTTAATTAGTACATAGTGTGTTTCCCTTTTTTAACACCCTGTACCCAAAGCCACTTTGTGATTCCTGTTTATCTACACTCTTGGAAAAGGGCACACTTACAGTATTTTTAGAGCTGAGTTTTGGAAGAGCTAAAGGTATAGATTAGAGGCACATGAAGCACTAGTATTTCATGTTTGGATTGTAAATTTTGCTAAGCCTAGCAAAACTTACTTGAGGTTGTAGGTTCAATGAACCTCAGTAGCCAGGCTGAATTACTTAAATGTCCTTGTGATAAGACATTCAAATGCTTGTGTTTCCTAGAATTACCAAGGTGGGTGTTTTCCGTTGCAAGCCCACCTGTATTTTGTTTATTTGCTTTTGCTTCACAATCTCTTGTATATTAAAATCTCCAAACTTAGCTATCATGACTGTCCAGAAGAAGTAGTATGGGGTCTAATCAGAAAGTGAATTTAAAGAATCCACAATTTTATATGAAGCAAATTAAAAGCTGCAGAATTTTTAAATGGGGCTTATTGCTCTAGGTGGCTCAAGTTAATGGCTTTTGTGTGTCTCTGATTGGCAATACTCTTCTCCTCTTACAGAATCAAGGGTTTAGCAGGATTTATCATTGTGTCTCTTTTTGCAGAACTGTATTATTTTTTTTGTGACAGTTATTTAATTTTCCAAACAATAAATTGGAGGAAAGCACTACTGCCAAATTCAAATGGTCAAGGCTGTTTTTTCTGTAGCTGTTTGGAAATTATTGTCTTTGGCACCTGGAAAACTTTACTCAGTTCCTTTTCTTTTTGAAGGTTCTTTATGTTCATTCCTGTTTTGCAGGTGATTGAATGATTTTTATAGTTATGGTAGTCAGCATATGGGCACTATTTATGTTGTAGAATGGTTATCAGGCCCATTTGACCAAAATTTTAGTTCCAGATTCTGTATTCTGCAATAGCTTGAGAGAAAATGTCTTGTCCTATTGCTAATGGCAGGGATCTAGCTACTAGGTCTGTTTAGCTACTGTTAATAGGAATATTCACTCTTTCCCCTCTGGAGCTCTTCTTTCTGGTACACCACTCACATCTATCCAGGGTGGAGATCATGGGGGGAGTGTGGGACTTTTGCCATCTCTTGGCTGGTATGCTGTTCACATCAAACAGGTAAGACATTGAGTTTTGGGACCTGGGGAGCAAACATTATTGTTGTAGAGCTGCTAGTTGCTACTGACTTTAGAACTGGTGCAATAAGAAGACAATTTAATGAGAAAAAGTAGAGGGCACTAAAATTGCCCTGCTGCAACACCTAAATTAAAAACAATAGACCGAAAGCATCTCTTTGCCTGTTACAGAGAAATAACTTGGAAATACATAAATACAGTTTCTCTTGCTCTGTTTTATATTCCTGATTACTGCCTTGAATACAAGGAACACATTTCAGTAGGTTTTTAGATGTTTGCCTCTTTTTTTTTTTTTTCCCTCTGTACTTCTAGGTTCTAATTGACTGGATTAATGATGTGCTGGTGGAGGAGAGAATCATTGTCAAACAGCTTGAAGAGGACCTTTACGATGGGCAGGTGCTGCAAAAGCTGCTAGGTGAGTTCACACAAGAGGAGGCTCCCCCAAAGGCTGGAAGGGGCCCAAAGTTAATCTCTTCCAGAGCTGCAGACAGCAGCAGGTCTGTGCAGGAGCTCACCATCTCACCAGGGATACAGTTTGTTTCACTGGTCACTACAGTGTCAGCTTCACCATCTGCTCTTCTTGGGCTGCTGAAAGAGGAAGAAATCCAGATGATTCATAGGTACCTGTTTCATGGACTAAGTATAGTCCAGGCAGTTGAAAAATGTGCCAGAAAAAAAGGTGAAGAGATAAGTGTTTACAGTGGGGGACCAAACAGAAGCCATGTGGTCCAGAATTTTGTCTGTATAGTTTGCTGCTGAGAGCTTTGAGGTCCTGATCGAATTGTTTTTAGGGGAAAAAAAGATGAGAAAAAGAGAATGCATGGTGACAGGCACATACTCACAATGTGCACTTATGTGTGAGTGATTCATGAAAGGATACACTCTGTTAAACAGTTGTGATTTTGCAAGCCCTTACATCTTTGCAACGTGTGTGTTCAGGCAAGAGGTGCTATGGAGGAAACCTTATGATGGTCCAGTGATGTATGGGGGTGCTTTTAGCAAACAAAGAGGCTTGAAGCTTCAAGTTCCATTGGAAACCCACACTGTTTCTTGGTTTGAGACAGATAGTCTGACTGCTCTCAGTTAACTTAGGGATGTGTTTTCAAGAGTGGGCTGGGGTGTGCCATGTGTGTCTGAGGTGGGCAAGAGGACCTAGAGGTGCTAGTTCCACTGGTGCTAATGGATGCTGCTTACTGAATTTACTGCATATGCCCCTTAAATAACAGGTCTGCAGTGTTTTGGTGAGTTAAAAGCTCACAAGCTTTTAAAATTGATTAACAACAATTAACTTTTGTGTGCTATTAAAACTCCTCAAAAATACCTTGACAAATAAAGTGAATACTTTTAACACTGCTTGGTGAGACTCCAGTTGGGACCCTCCAGACATGATGCAGAACAGGGGTGTAGAGTTAATTTTATCTGGGACATACTTGTGTGAACACCGAGGTACTTCTTAACAGAGAGCCACTGATCTTTCAGCAAGTGGTAGTGCGTTTCTCTTTAGCCATTTTGTCATAGGTATCACTGATTATTTTATTTTTTTATGCTTCCTGTGGAGGCCATGGTTCTGGAGAAGAGCAGATTTAGATTAGACATTAGGAAAGAGTTCTTTACTCTGAGGGTGGTTGCCCAGGGAGGTGGTTGAGGCCCCTTCCCTGGACACTTTCAAGGTGAGGCTCGACGAGGCCCTGGTGTCCCTGCTCACTGTGGTGGGGTTGGACTAGATGACCTTTGAAGGTCCCTTCCAGCCCAGATGATTCTATGATTCTATGATTATTAGAATAACCCATTAAATCTGTTCAGATTCTTGTTGTAGAGAAGGCTATGTTATGCCAAATGCTTTTCAGCAGTGAAAGAAAAAGGGAGGTATAATAAATATTTTTGCTAACTTGGTGCCTATCTGAAAGTTGTTATGTATTTTGACACCTCATTGATAAGCATGTTCCATCTGACCTTACGAGTTTTCTGTCACAAGTTTTATTGGAGCTGACACATTTTGATGAAGGGTTTGCTTTCAGCTATTTTGCTTTCTGAGGAAAACCATTCCTTTGGAAAAAGTCTAGCAGAGTCCATCTCTGCTCAGTGCTCTGTGCTTGTTATTCCAAGCTAGAGCCTTGTTTAATTTGGGTTTCCCTGTTCTTTTTTTTGTTCTTTTCTTCAAATACAGAAAAATTGGCTGACCGTAAACTGAATGTGGCAGAAGTGACGCAATCTGAAATTGGACAGAAACAAAAGTTGCAGACAGTCCTGGAAGCTGTCCATGATTTACTCCGACCCCATGGCTGGACAATCAAGTGGAACGTTGACTGTAAGGACTCTGTTATGCTTTGTGTCTCACCTTCATAGGCAAGGAGGTTATGATAGTCAATAGGTTGATCATATTCTCTGTGATGCAGTGGGTTTTTTTTTTTTAAATTATTTGTATATGTATACAGAGGGTGTTGCCACATCCATGTATAGATTGTATCTTGTACCTTCTTCTGTGGTTTTTGTTTAAGGACAGGTGTACATGACCCTGGAATAATTGAAGAAATTTGTTCCTTTAAGGATATACTTTCATTAGAAAGTTTTTTGTTTGCTTGGACAAACAAAGTGAAGTGAATGGAGGATGCAGCTTCTGACAGGCAAAGCAGAAAGTCTCTTCTGTTCAAGCATGGTCTGCTGCAATCCAAAAGTGAGAATGGAATTTGAGAAGTCCCTTCATCTAGGTACTGGGTGGGGTTCATCTCTGACAGCCAGGAAAGTTTGTGTTAACGCTTGGAATTCTGCTAAAAGTAGAATTTCCAGTACAGTGGAAGGCAAGTGATTGAGTCTGCCTGTCTTCATTGATTGGAGAGGGAGATGAAGTGTTTGGGCTTCTAAGTTAGGCATGTAACTTAAAGGGAGGGCTTTGCTATTTGTAAAATAATTTCTTAGGCCTTTTTAAATTAGGAAAAGGAGGAAAAAGGTTAAAAAGAAAACCAACTCTTTTCCCTAAAGGCATTTTTCACTGCTTTTCCCCCGCCTTTTTCCCAGAGCTGTTTGCTTAAAATAAGGCCTCAGTATTCTTTTATTTGCTTCATTTTCCTTGTTCCTTGCAGCGATCCATGGCAAGAATCTGATTTCCATTCTCCACCTTCTGGTAGCCTTGGCAATGCATTTCCGAGCTCCCATTCGACTGCCTGAACATGTGTCTATACAAGTGGTAGTTGTGCGGGTGAGTATGAACTCCTGAGAGAAACTGATCAGAAAAATCATTGTTTCTCACTCTGATTTTGCCATACTAGGCTGCCCCCATTCGTTGCCCCTTGTAATTTGTAAAGTTCCTGTCCAAGTTGTGTAGTGAGTCCCAGTCCTGGGAATGTGGTTTTGGTATGCTTAAATGTGATCCTGAGAACATCATATCTTTAATGTGTTTGGGACCACCATTTACTATTGCAATATCAATCTAAAATACATTATAGGATTTTGTATAAGAGAGAGTGTGTCTGTAATTTCTGGCACTTCAGTAAATGTTTTTTTTTTGCCATACGTTTTTTGTAGAGAAGCCATTGAAACACAAACAGCACAGAAAGGAGTTTCAGCACGTAGAATCTCCCTAGTCTGGGAAGCCTGTTACTGATGATGTTTTTCCCCAGTGAGTTATTATGCAGACTTAGACATGTTGTTTTCCTTGGCGTGCTAATGGACTTTCATCATTTCTTTCACAGCCTTGTGTTTTTGTTAGCTTTCCTTAGATATGCAGAAGAGATCTGTCCTGAGGAACCCTGACTTCTTCCCTCCTGCCCTAGATAATACTCTGGCTATTCTTTCCCTGCTTGGTGTTGACCATTTCCTTTCGCTCTACAAAGACTCTGCTTTCAGAGCAGATGCCCTCTTGCTTTTTATCTTGCCTTCTATCCCAGCTGAAGCTCCTGTGGCAGCACAGTCTGTAGCATGTGAAGCCAGCTTTTCTCAGCAGCTGTTGAACCACCAGGCAGAGCTGTTCCAGCTGTCACTCCCACAGTGCTGTGACTGTGCTGTGCTGCTCAGCACCGTTGTTGTGAGGCAGGCTGTGAAAGTGCTTTCTATACCTGCCATTTACTATTAGAGCTCCCAGTCTATAGCAGGTTCTCTATCAATAAGATAAAGTGATCTCAGGCTGTTCTGTAAATTTGGATCCCCTTACAAGATGCGATTGCATGGTGGTTGATGAGGCAAACCTCATTTTGCTTTACGTTTACATAATGACATTTTCCAGGCTGCCTACCTGGATGCTCTAGAGGTACAGGGTGTGATGTAGATGAGTAATTGACAGATACTTCCTGGCTCACAGTAAATGTATGTATTATCTTTAAGAGGTGATTTTGAACTGCTTTCAGGCTGCAGGTAGGTGTAAAGTACCATGAATGTAAATAGGAGACTAATTTATTTTAAAATTTCTTTTGACTGTCTTGGAAGGGTAAGGAGAAAAATGCAAATGTAAGGTGGTCAACAGTCCTCTGACACCCTGATGCTAGAAATCGCCTTCTGCCCAGTACAGTGAAGTGTATTTTATAACTGATGTCAGAAAAAAACATTGGGTAAAGAGGTAAAGCCTTCTTTTCCGTGTCCTTAGTTCAAGCTTTAGGACCCTCCTCCTCTGTAGCAAAGGAAAGGCTGTGGAGAATGTTTTTTCACACCTTCTCCTGTTGGAGTGATCAGAGAAGACAGCTGCTGAGAGCATCTGGTTCACCATAGTCCCTGCATTTTGAGACTAGAGAAGGCTGAGGTGAAGACAGGATGAGATAAAACCTGAAAAACTAAGGAAAGAGAGAGAGAAAGAGCAACTCCTGTGTTCCCAAGGGACTTCCTGAAGGTGTCAGAGTAATGGTACAGCAAGAGTTAATATAAGCTTGAGAGGCTGTAAGCTCTTGCTCTTGGACCTCAAGCCTGGAGCCCTGGAGATGGTTATGGCAACTGCTGGCTGTGAGCCTACCTCAGCTGGCCCCATGCAATAGGAGGCTTGTTTCAGCCCCCCTGTCCTGCTGCTGGGAAAAGCTTGCAACTCTTCAGCTTTGTTTATTTAAGTGGAAGGCATGGCACAGTATAAACTGAAGCATGTTTCTTCTGGAACAATAGCTTTTGCCCTATAGTTTGGTAAACGGAATTTTTGTAGTGCAGCATCCATAACCTAGTCTAAAAATACATGCTGATCCAGTAACACAGATCCCTTTAAATGGATTTTATTTAGCCTTTGCTATACTAATGACAAGCAGAAGAAGGGTAAGGAGGTTAATATTGTTCCTAAGCAGAGTAAGAAAACTATTATTAAGATGATTATTATTATAATTATCAAGTTATTGTTAAATGATCTTCTATTACAGATCCTAATAATGATTAGGGTACTGTCAAACTAGATCCCAGTTAACATAAGATGACATAAACCCTCATTTTTAACATAAAACCTCTGAGAGATGTTAGTTTAAATGCCTCTTCAGTGCTTGAATATGCATTTAAGGGCATTAATCAACAGTTGGTTAAGTGACTTTGTAAACTCTGCAGAATTGACCCTGCAGCAAGAAAACCTTGCAAGATGTTGTGGGAGTATTGTGCAAGAACACACCCACACTGAAATTTTCAAGACTGGTTAAGTCTCGCTTTCATGGGTGACTTTGGCATTTAGGATTATCATTATCAACTTTGTTGAGCTGTCCCCACACTGTGCAGATGCATGAGGTGCTTCTTGCCCAGATGGGCTGGTTTTATGCTATGAAAATAAGAGAGTCGTACTGGTTTAGGAAGTTACTGCTTAGTGCAGTTGTGTGCATTTCCATAGCCCATGACAGAGCAATGCAGAATACCTTATAAGCTTGGGTAAGTGGGTTTTTCTTCTCTAATTTTTAGTATCCTGCTCCATAAAATGAGATAATATTATGACAGCACTGTGCTACATGGAAAGTATCTGTCAAGATCTCCACAGACTGGTCATGATTCTGCTCTTCCCTTAAATTCTTTACTCCTTAAGCATCTTGAGGTGACAAAGTGAGGCTTTCATAAGGTGCTATATTTTTTTTTTTTTAAATTAAAAAAATATAATTTATGGTGCGAGAGAGATCTGTACCTGTATCTCCATCTGTCAGCCAAATCCACAATGGTTTTGGAGAGGACTTTCTCCTGTACCTTCCTTGGTAGGAAGAACCTTTATGTATTTATCTGTCTGTCAATATTAGCTAGAACAACTACAGTACTAACTTTGCAGAAAAACACTTTTTAAAAAATGTTAGTTTATATTGGGCATTACGAGGTAGCCCCTGTTGACAGCTGGGTTCCTGAAACCTAATCACTTTTCAAACCTTTTTTGAAATCAACCTCCAGAATTGTTTTTCTTGGTGTTTTTTGTGTGAAACAGAAAATTTTGTAACCAAGGCCATATATGTGCCAGTTATACCTGAAGAGTCCTAGCAGAGCAAGGTGGGTCTTCTAGTTAAGATCCTGTTGATAGCTACTGCATGTGCTGAGTTAAGAGTCTGAGATGATATATATGTTTTAATACTGATGTCACTCAGCATGTGCCTGTCATTCCAGCCCCCACCACCAGTGAGGGCAGGGAGGAGAGAAACTTTGTGGTTTCAGTGCATTCTTTCAGTGAGAACTGAAAATCCTGAGGTTTTTCTTCCAACTGACTCTACTGCATGATCTTTGAAATTTAGACTTACATGGTGAACAAATACCCTAATTCAGGAAAACAAAAAGGTTCATGTAAATATTGTTCTTAAAGCTCGCTGTGTTGGTTATTTTTATAAGGTTTAGGAATTGCTGTCTTTTTCACTCTGCTTTCCTCATCCTCATTTTTAAAATTGCAGCATGTCCCACCTTGGTGCTGCTGGGAGATCTGAGGTATTTTGACAATAATTCCCTTGTAGTCTGAGTTGCAGACTGAAAGGTCAGAGGCAAGGCAGGGTGAAGAGTAAATAAATGTGTCTGGTGGCAGCGGGGCAAGGAATCAAAGTTTCACCAAAGAATGACATTTGCTTTTGGATAGTAAGGCCGAGGGACCTGGGCTTGCTGCTGAAGCAGCGTGCTCAGCTGCCTCGAAGGGGACTATGCAAAAATGCTGCCATTTCCACCTACTGGGGAGTCAGCATTGGCATCCCTTCCTCTTTCTTATTGGGGGGGTTGGAAGCATTTACTAGTCAACATTTAGTGAGTTTTTGTTCACAGTTTATAGCACCTCTTCCCTGGGGTACACGGTGCCTGGAAGGTCCAGAAACCTGTGTTTGTAAAGCAGAGACGTGGTGGGATGGACTAAAGACAACATTGTTTTGTATGCAAGAAAACATTGCCCTGTCAGATGTTTTCTCATTTTTTCCATCCATGCTGTCATCCTGGCTTGTTTCACCAAACCTTCTGGCACTGTTCCTGTGGCTCCTTCCGGGGAAACAGGGTGAGATGTGTGCACGATGGGCAAGTGAGGGGCTGTGAAGATGTGGCCAGCTGGTGGCATCCAGCACAGGGCCCGGCTCGGGCATGGAGCTGTAACAGCACAGCCATGAGAGACCACAGCTCCTACTGTGCTTTCCTGACAGGGTCCCTGGGTAGTGGCTTGAGAAAGCAAGGCTGCCTTCGTTCTTGGAATCATGGAGTTGTCAGAGTCGGAAGGGACCTCTAGAGATCATCTAGTCCAACTCCCCTGCTAAAGCAGGGTTGCCCATAGAGCACATCACTCAGGACCGCATCAAGGTGGGTCTTCAAAATCTCCAGAGAAGGGGACTCCACAACCTTCCTGGGCAGCCTGTCCCAGGGCTCTGTCACCCTCACCAGAAAGAAGTTTTTCATCATATTTGAAGGGAGTTTCCTATGTGCCAGTTTATGCCTGTTGACCCTCATCCTGTTGCTGGAAACCACTGAAGAGTTAAGCTCCATCATCCTTCAACCCATCCTTTAGGTACTTAAAAGTATTGATAAGGGCTCCCCTCAGCTTTCTCTTCTCCATGTTAAAGAGTCCCAGCTCTCTCAGCCTTTCCTCATAAGGGAGATGCTCCAATCCCTTAATCATCTTTGTTGCCCTACGTTGGACTCTTTCCAGCAGCTCCCTGTCTCTCTTGAACTGGGGAGCCCAGAACTGGACGCAGTATTCCAGTTGTGGCCTCACCAGTGCAGAGCAGAGGGGGAGAATGAGCTCCCTTGACCTACTGGCCACACTCTTCCCTACGCAGCTCAGGATTCCATTTGTTGCAGGGCAGTTGTTCTTCTTACTGGCTTTTAGATTTCAGTTTTTATTTCTTAGATTGCTTCTGGGAGAGGATGTGTTTTTCTCTTCAAAGCCTAAGAAATTCTTGTTTGGGGTTCACTGATGAAAATGATTGAGATGGCATATGTGTACAGAGCTTGTGCCTGAAGGGGAGGTTTCCCTGCTTATCTGAGTTAGCAGCTTTATTAACCCTGCTGTAAGGCATTCTGACAGACCCAGTTCCTAGATGGCTGCTGCGATTTGAGCTCTTTGTGTCAGCTTTTTAAGCATAGAGAAGAGAGGAAAGAAATTCCACCATTCAGGCATAAAGCTGTATCCCATAGTTCGGGAAGGGACCCAGAGAGATGTCAAGAGGGGCACATGTTTTGTCTCCAGAGCTCTGGAGAGGATCAGACACATTTGAGCCCACCTGCATCAGGGGTCCGTGTTGTAACGGAGCCGGGGAAGCTGTTAGAAAGCTGTTTGGACACTGAGTCTCACCACGTGCTAACTCTCTGTTAGGTAGGAGACTCCACATAGATGCAGAAAATTATTCTGAGGAGAAAAAACCCAGCAACGGGAAAATACAGAATCACACATTCTTAATAGTTGGAAAGGACCTCTGAGATCACCGGGTCCAACCATACACACACAAAAGACCCCCATGATCTCAGCCCCTAGAGCATGCCCTGAAGTGCCAGATCTACACGTTCCTTAAATACCTCCAGGAGTTTCTGTAACGATATTGTTTGTTGTGAAATTCCTAGTTGGGCTTTTTAGGCTTCCTACATTTCCTTGGTGGATGAGTTCCCGACAGGCCGGTGGCCCTTACTCTAGGAGAACTGTTCTCCTGCCTGGAGATCTTTGCCAGCACACCAGAGCCCTGGCCTGGGGGCAGCCATCCATGTTATTTCAGCCCCAGACCCCTCTGGGGGAGCCCCCGGGAGGCTGCCAACGGTGTCAAATTGTTAGTTGACACCATGACACGAACGAGTGCCCACGGGGATTTTTAAGACAGGGCTGACACACTCTCTCTAATTTGTGTTCCAGACACGGTGTTGATGCTAGTCTCAGGGGGAGAATTGCTAGCGAGCTTGTTGGCTGCAAATATATATGTGTACATCTCCCAAACATCCATCAGCCTGATAAATGACAGTGTTCTGGGAGCGAGCCTTCCTGTGGCAGCTGTTTCACCTCTACCTCCACAGTACTGAGCGAGCAGCCTTTTTCCAGTTTTCTCCTCTGGGATTCTGGGAGATGCTGAATGTGGCAGAGCCCCTAATGAGCTTCTCCTTTACTAATGTCATCTCAGTTTCTAACTCCCACCTTCCTTTCCAGAAACGTGAAGGCCTCCTTCAGACCACTCATGTTACGGAGGAGCTGACGACTACAACAGAGTAAGCACAAAATGCTTTGGCTTCAGAATGTGTCTGTGGTGCACCATGTGAGACCGTGTACCAAGACGACAGAGAGACTTAATCTTCCCCTCACCTCTGCTAAATTAACAAAAACCTTTAAGGTAGTGGCGGTGCTTCTTTAAGTTTATAGAAATATGTTACAAAGAAGAAAAGTGTCTTGACGTTCTTGTGTCACAGAAGCTTTTAACTGAATGGTTCATTGACTGTGACCGCTGTGGGCCTTTTTTACACCCCCTGCCTTCTGGAGGTAGCCATATATAACTAATTTCTGCCCATATATAACTAATTTATGTTCTGAGAGAGTTGCTTCTCTCAAGTGAAGGGCCAATGCAGATATTTTGTGGAAGAATTAATTTGACAAAAGGCAATTCTTTGAAATACCTCTGAAAAGCTAAGCGATACCCTGTTAGAATTTTAAGGAGAAATGATCACTGTTTTCAGTAGTACCTCAGGACTAGAGCTCAGCAAAACTAAATTAAATTAATAAACCTCTCCCCTCTCCAGTTTTTGTGACAGATTACTTTGCTTTATGTTTTTACAGTCCTTTTTAGAGGGAGAAGGCTAGACATGCACTTTGGCTGCAAATAAAAGATGAGTTTTTTTCCTTTGCGTGGCCTGAAGGCAACTCTTCTAAGAGTGGCTCACATGAGCCCTCCTTCAGTTTATCAGGGTATTGGCTCCCTGTAGAGTTGGCTCAGCTTTTTGTGACTTTGAAGATGAATTAAGTACCATGTGGATAGCTCAGCGGGGGAAGATCTTTCAGATGGAAACGCTCAAAAATGAGATCATAACATCTCTGTGTGGACGTTAAAGATCTCATAGTGGGTTTTTTTGCAGGATCAGAACTTTGCTTCAGGTTTGTTGGCCAGAATTCCTCCCCTCACTCCTGTGCTCTTGAACAATGTAGTTAGCTTGTCCTCCTTCAGATGTGGTTTGTAAGATGTAATCAGCAGAGTGAGGTTTAAATATTTTTTAGCAAGAAAGATGTTTACAGATTTCCATGTGTGTTTCTACATGTATTTTATTAAGTTGTTTAATATGACACAGTATTAAGAGGTTTATCTTTTAACGTGTTGCATACCCTGAGACAAGCATAGCTACAGAAAATGCAGTGATCGGCAGAAACCAGCATTCACTGAATACTTTCAAATTCCTCTGTGCAAATCAGGGCCTGATTCTCAGCTGATAAACATCTGCATGTGTCTGGTGATGTCACTGGCTGTGAATATAATTCACATCTGACAGTTTTATTTACCCGATATCCAGATATGATGTATGTTTTCTTTCTTCAGAGAAAACAGATTAAAGTGAGATAGCCTGAGCTGTGTGGTGTAGCGTCTGATTGCTATATTTGTGGAAACTGTATACACAAGTACATTTGTTAGCTCACTCTTCATCATAAAAATAGTTATGTTTTACACATAATTATGATTTCTTATGCATAATTGTGCATGTTCATTCATTTTGAGTGTATCTCCCCAACATCACTGGTGGTCTGCTGGGGACATTCCTGCAGCATGTTGGGTCTGGTCTGCAGCATGCTCTGCCTCCTGACTTGGTAGGAGTGGTTAGCCTTCAGCATCTTGCAGGAGAAGACCCATTAAGCCCATGGTCTTGTCTTCTCAAATTGATTATTCATGAACTAACCCAGTATTTTTCAATGCTCTGACTTGCAGGATGATGATGGGACGATTTGGTAAGTAACAAAGTTGACTCTGATTTTTTTTTTTTTTTTTTAAATTTATGTTAGGCTCAAAAATCTTGTCTGTCTTCCTTCAGCAGATCAAGACAATGGATTGAGCAATTCCATGGGGTTGGAATGTATTGTGGGAGCAGGTTTTGTTACTGCACACAGATATGGAGCATAATGGGTAGAACTAGATCATCCGGTATCCTGCTTGTGTTCTTTAGACTGGTCTCTGTTGACTTGTTTTCATTTATAAGTAATAAGTAGTGAAAAGGCTGCACAGGGCAGCATTTCTTAGTACTGTTGTTGGTTTTCAAGTAAAAATCTTTGCAACCCCCAGCAATAAGAGTTACACCTTCTTCATAATGTGACCATTTAATTTATATATAAATGAGTACACAAAAATGACTGAAGCAAAGGTGTATGGTACAAGTCTAAGAAAGCTCTTGTTTATGTGTCCAATTTCAGTGACCAGTCATCCCCCTCTACTTCCTTTGCATGGAGTGTCTTATCTCCTCCATGTTCACCAGATTTTTAGAATTTAGACCTTACCAACCGTAGATCTGGTCTTCTAAACAAAAAGCAAATTTTTGGTATTGCTGCCGAAAGACTTCTCTTTTTGCATTTAGTTTTGTTAGTGTCATCAAGTCACTTCTTGCTGAAGAGATGTGGGCTCCTGTTAAGGACTGTATGTGGTGAATAACAAGTAATGTAGTTTCTCTGTTCCCCAGTAATAGTCTTTGACCGCTACCTTTTCCCCTCTTGTGGTGTATCTACATTAATAATTGATAAGGTACTCAGGAAATAAATAATGTCAGGGGGCTGTAGGGGCTAAATAACATATCTTCAGATACCAGAGAGAATCTGCGTAGTAAATATGTTTGTTTATTTAACAAGAGAAAAACTATTAAAATGTGTTTTGTAAATTAAAATAATTTGAACCTGGAAAAACTGTTAAAAACTATTTTGACGTTTTGAACAGCTTAAAACCCAGACACTTCTTCCAGCATTTTTAATGCTTTTTTTTCTTTTTTATTAATGCAACTGCAATACTGCAATTGGTTAGATTTCTAGTTTTTTCTTGTTTTACCTAGTTATGATAGCTGTTACCCAAAAAACTCAGTGTTAAGAAGATTTCAGTCAGTGTGGAAGTGGCACAGTGTGAAATGTTGCACTAATATAGTCAATTTAGTAAAATTTGAGATTGGATTAGATATGGATATACAATGCTTTGAAAGTCTAAACATAGGTTAATTATTCATACTGTATGTAAGCTTTGCTTGTCATACACTGCTCAGTCAGATTCAGTTGTGTTCAGTTTTAAGCTTTACTGAAGTCAGGGGTACTACCAGTAATTTTAAATTAAGGAATTAGTACCTGATTTTGACACTGAGCAATGGATGCAACTGTAGCTATCCCTGTAGCTATAGTGCACCAAAACCAGATGATGTTTTAGTGGCTCATTGTTTAAGTTAGGGTTGGGGCATAATCAAAATTTGTGTTTCATTTTAATTTTTCTTCCACCTATATATTTTTTGACCAATTATGAATGACAGAGAAGTCAGTGAATAATATGTTTATTTTTGGTTACCTTTAAAATTCCCAAGGGAGTTTGCTTTGGTATTTAGTAAGACAGCAAAATAGGGTTATATCTTTTAGTTTCTGTCTTGATTACATGGCTTTCTGAAAAAGACCTTTAAGCTTAACATAACCTGCTTCCTGTACTTGTTGGAGATATATTGATTTTTTTTTTCTTTTTATTTTCCCTAAATCCAGAACGTGATGCCTTTGACACCCTTTTTGATCATGCACCTGACAAACTCAGCGTAGTTAAAAAGGTAAAGATGGAAATTTCAGATTTATTTTCTACATTTGTGTTTTGGCTTTTTTTTTTTTTTTCTTAGGCTTTTGGAATGATACCCAGAAAGATCTGGAAAATAGCAAAAAAGGATTAGTGAATATTGTAAATAGTGGAAAGGGTGTTTATCACCCCCAAAGGTCACTGTTTCAAAGCCAGGTGATACCTGGATTCATTGGCTTTGGATCAGGCTTGTCTGATCCTTGTTTTGTGGCCAGAGTTTTTCTAGGTAACGCTGCTAGATTCAATCAAAATGATGCAGGTTAGGAAAAAGCTACTTTGTGAAGTATTCAGTGGTACAGGTCATTCCGACTGGACAGTCATAGATGCTTTTATGTCCCAAGTGGGGCTGGGCCATAGGCTAGAGAGCAGCTGGTGGTGGTGACCCCTTTGTTAGGCTCAATGGTGGCCAGAGTTGTGTGTGTGTCTTCAGCCTCAGTCTCCCCAAGAAGCACTCTCTGTTTGGTTTTCAGCTCATTCTTGCACTAAAGATGATGTTCCACAGTAGCCTGAAATGTGGCTCACCCATAAATAAGTTTGCTAAATATAAAGCTTTCACAGAAGAGTTGCTTTTGTCCCAGGGCTCTTCTACTCATGTAGCACTTACTCATGTGGTCCTCTGGTCTCTCCTCCAAGGCTGAGGACATCTACCCAGATATATTCTTGACACGGCTTTGTGCTAAGCAGAGCAGAGGGGTAAAGTAGCTGTTGATCTCTGCCAGCTCTTGTCAGTGTTAGAGAATGCATAAGGCATAGCTGTTCCATCAGCTAGTTCCAACAAGGCTATTGATTAGAAGAGTAATATGCAAAGATCAATGTTGTAATCTGTCCCTTTGCTTTGTATGACACAGAAGCTGCATGCATTTAAAATAGTGCTTTGAAGTCTCTGGAAGACTTTATCTTTCCAGTCTGAAAGATCTAGAAGAGTGATTTTTAAAGTTGATAGAGAATTAAGTTAACTCTATCCTTGCAATAGAGGTGTTAACACCCAACTCTGTGTCCCTTTTGGAAGTGGTGTAAGCAGGCTGGCAGATCCCTCTGCTTCAGTGCATTAGCACATACCTCACTCATAGCAGCAGGATCTTGCATGTCTCCCTCCTGCAGGAATAGAAATGGCAGACTTGTGTTACATCCCGACTGTAATTTGTTAATTGCTATGCACACATCACTCCAGGAGCAGAGGTGTGTGCAGAAAAGGGTACTGTTGGCATCTTCTCTTGGGAGTCTTAGCTCAGTGCTGCTGATGCCTGGCTCCCAGGCAGTGGATCTTCTCCAAGAGCCTGAAGAAATTAGTGTGGACAGAAAGCGCACCTGCTACTTGCTTCATCTTCACAAAGAATGTACGAAAGAACCCATGTCACCACAGCTTCAAGTATGCTTTATGTGCCGGGAAAACTAACTAGTAAGCTGTATGTAAGAGCACCATCTGGTGACTTCTGCCATATGGTGCAGCAGAAATGACTATACAACTGAGTTGTTTTCATTTTTATGTACTTAGTTATGCAAAAGCAAATAGCACACGTGCGTATTTAGCTTAAAAAAAAAAAAAAAAAAAAAAAAAGAAAAGATCTTGTTAACTCTTTCACATAGGCACTGCCTGGACTGTTTAACATCACTGTTTCTGGTGTTTTCTTTTATAGTCTTTGATCACCTTTGTGAACAAACACTTGAATAAACTGAATTTGGAAGTAACGGAGTTAGAAACCCAGGTAGGAGACTTTGTGTTATTGTTATCTAACTGTGTAAAATTGCAAATCTGGGCCCTCACTCCTTCAAACTGTGTTATGCAACTGTTTATCTTTGGGCATGTTAATTTGTGGGATCAGGGCTCTGTCTTTTAAGTGTCAATGACATTCACTGCTGCTTCCTGTACTCGTGTTTACACGTACTTCGTGCTGCTGTTGATATGCATTATAAGTTAAAATTCTTGTATGTTTAATAGGGTCGTATTAATGGCTAGATTCCAGGGCAGCACGTCTCTCGGATCAAAGTGGACACTGCAAAGCAGTTGCTATAGTTATGGGTAGATGGTGGGCTGTGTCTTTTTTAGCTGTGAGGGTTCATGATGAACTGGAATAAGCTCTTAATAGCTGCCTGCCTGGGGCTCTCTGGAGGAGTGTGGACCACAGTGTGCAGTTCATCATAGAGAGATCAGTGCCAGCTTTGATCACATCCAAGTGGGACCAGAAACAATTATGCTGTTGTGGCAAAGGTCTTTATAGGCCCCTCTCTACCCTGCTAGCTTGTGAGCACATGCACTGTGCTTGCTTCTTGTCAGCGTGGATTAACAGCTCGTAGCTCCTGTACTGCAGTGGCTTGACTGCCAGTGGTATCCACCTTGGTTTGTTTAAAGCTAGCAGAGGTGACCGTCAGCCACCACTGTTGTCTTCAGGAGTTCTCTGACTCTAGAACAGAACTGAATATGCTTGGAACCCTTAAGTAAGTGTGACTTTCCATGTCAGTGGCATAGTTCTCACTATATAGGTAAAAATTATGCAATTTTCAGGCTAAGCATATATTCATTCCAGTGTTCACTGGACCATGGAGAGATCATTACCTTATTGTCCCAATAAAAAAAACCAAACCAAAACCCCCAAAACCAAAAACGTGCAGCGTCTAGAGAACTATACCAGGAGTATGGGTAATGGGTTTGACCTGGCTTAGTTTAATACCAGTCATTCACTGCTATTTTATAGCTTTGCTGAAATAAATGGGTGACTGGATCTCATCTGTCACAAGCAGTTCTTGTGTAATGCCTTGGAAGTATCCGACAATTTATTTTTGAAAAAGGTTAGAGGATGTCACGTATGCTGTATCAGTATCACAAGTGAGAAGAAATACAGATTTTGAGAGAAATACAAAACATTACACCCCCCCTTTGCCAGGAAGTAGTTGTTCTGTGTCATAGTAATACTGACTAGTATTGCTGAAAGTATTTAATATATTATTTAGTATTTACTGAAAACTAAACAAGCTACATTGACTTGGAAAGAAAAAAAAATCTTTTGTGAAGTTAAACTTCCTACGTGTGACAGGGGATACTTAACTTCAGGTTTTGATTAAGGGCAGATATTTGAATGTCCAGCACATACAACCTAAGAGGGATTGTGGTTGAAATGAACAGATTCTGTAGTAGTAGGACTGGGAGTATATAATGTGTAACTAAGTTTCCCAGGAAGTCCTTTTGTTTTTTTTTTTTAAACGAAAAAGCGTTGTTAAATACTGTAGTGATGTTGGCAAGATTCCTCAAGTGAATCAAATAAATGTGAGGAAAAGCAAGAACAAACATACATACTGTTAAACTCACTCCAAAGTATTCAGTCACCAAATAAATCAGCAACTGACTGGAGATAAAGAAAATCTTGTTTTCAGTCCCTGCCTATTCAGGCCAAATACTCTGCACAACTTAGGAGTACAAATTGAAGCTATCTCCCAGGTGAATTGCTTTTAATTTCTTCTGCTTAGAGCTATTTACTGTATGTAAGTAATTTAAATAGTGGTTTGCACATGATCTTGCATGGGTTAATGCTATAGCAATAGCTGATGGGCTTCCTTGTTTTGCTCAGGAAATGAGAGTAGGGGAAATAATGCTACCAGATGTAGGGAGAAAGGCTTGTATCCTGTGGGTTTTTTTTTTCTTGTCTTTAAAGAACTGACAAGAAAGCAGCTACATCAACAGGCTCTTAAGAAAAGAGTACTTTAGCTTGCTCAGCTTCACTGGTGATTGCAAGGGTATAGGTGAATCCAGGGAGCAGATGAAACAAAGCCCTAAATGCTTGTTCCACTCCCTGTCAATTCCTTGTCTGTGACTCCTGAACCATCTTACACTTCTGTGCTAGTAAACACTGGTAGAAATCAAAGTACATTATTTGGGCTGAACATTCCTTGTTCCACTTGTTTATAAATGTTTATTTGAAAACAGATGCTTTCACCCAGGAATGTAACTGGTATTTCTATTTAGTTTGCAGATGGTGTTTACTTGGTTTTACTCATGGGTCTTCTTGAAGACTATTTTGTTCCACTTCACAACTTCTACTTAACACCTGAAAGTTTTGATCAAAAGGTGGGTAGAAACTCCAGGTTATATTCTTTTTGCTTTGTTACCACATGATATTTTTTCTTTTTACCCGGTAAAACGGAACCTGGTATATTCTTCTCTTCAGGAGCTGTAGTAAAGATGCACTGGCTGTGACACTTGATAATTAATACCACTAAAAGTTGCTTGTGAAATGAATGGGTAAATTTCCCACAGTTAAGGAACAAAGGTATTCTGTTACCTAGCATCAAACGACACATAAAGCTCATTAATATCCGGAATGAATAATCAGTAATAAGTGCTTTGTACAGTATAGTACTTTGCATAATCAAAGTGATTTATGTAATTGTAGTACTGCCTGAAGTGGTTTTGTGTGCAGAGATGCCGTATTGTGCTAGACAGCAGAGGTGGTGCCTGGCCTTGCCTAGTATGTACTATGTAAATAGGCAAGAAAGACCAAAGGTGAGAGATGGGAAGCTCTATACACTGGGACTGACGTGGAGATAGAGCTTCTTCCCAAGGTCATAGAACATCACCTTAAAAACTGCCCCTTCATCTCAGTATTGTCAGTTGCCTGCTATCCATAAGTTCTTTTTCTGTAGTTTATATAATGTTACTACAAACCAAGCGATTAAATATCATTGCTTGATATGCAAATGAGGGACTGTAGTAGAAGAGGTGGTACCTGGGCCATGATCTTTGGTTGATCTGGGATTGTAAACTATATGTTGAGTGCTCACAGGTAACATGCTTTCACACTCATCTAAGGCTAAGATGGATGCCCTAATCCTGCCAGGGAGGGAGCACGCAAAAAATTGCCTGTCTGAGATCAGTTTGTAAGCACAGACATCTGGTTCTGTGTCCAGTTCTTGACAGGATCGTTGCTAATGTTACTGACTTTAACTTTTGAAAGAATGTGCTAGCTTGTCTTTCTTTGATATTTATTGCTTTTGGTAAGGAGTGAATGACTTGCTGCCTAACAGTGTCTCAGATGAAATGAGCTTTGAGGCAGAAGACTGGATCCTTTGCAGTCTTAGATTGTCTCACTCATAATCAGGGTATTGGAGATGGAAGGAGACTCTTCACCCCACACTTACTCCATTGTACTGCATCCTTTCTAGTATTAACCATGAGAAGAGTGCTAAACAGACATTTTTTTTTGTCATAACCAAAAGTTTGCCTCTTTCTGGGGTTGTTCCTGGACATACATGCAAATCTGTATATATTTGGTGCTTCGTATTGGAATACTCTGAGCCTGGTTGTGCTGGAGTGTTGCATCTGCCCCCTGCTTTTTATTCTGTCACGTTCTACAGTGGAGAGGATGCAAGCTTTGTGTTGGCTTAGCTGCAGGAGGAAATGGCTAGGTGAAAGATTGAATGCTTTGTAAGGCGAGGGCTGTTTAAAATGGCAGGGTTTTCATAATGACTTCACTGCAGATTGATGCTGTCAAGCAAACCTCAGCAAAGGTGCATCCTGTCTGAGGGATGGGTGAAAATTCATCATTGGAAGAGTAATGTAGCTTTGCCATATCAGGATGGTAAGAGGAAATTGATCTGCACCAAATGAGACCCCAGGCTAACATGCTGAGCCTGCTATAGGGCCTATAGGTTATATAGGATTGTTGACTTCCTCAGGAGGTGACTGGTTGCTGTTTGGGAGCTTAAAGGGTCTCCCTAAAGGCAAGAAATCAGATTCTGGTCTGCTTTAGGTGTTAAGTTTGTGGATAGGATGGGGATTAATTAATTTTGAATGTTGTATACTGCACAGGAACTTGGTAGAACAGTGGGAAGATGGTTATCTATTACATCTTATACAAGCTCTCCTTTATAGCTTTCTCTTGTTTTTTCTATACTGTTATCTTGATTGTTCACCCTTGTAGAAATGCAGAATGCTAATTGTAGCCAGCACCTGTTCAGTTATGATTTTGTTGTTTATGGTTCACATTCATAAAAATTACCCAGTATTACTGAAGAAATCCTATGTTTTTGTCTGAGGACTTAAGGAAAGGGGATTTGTAAATCAAAGAAGGAGAGGTAGACTCTGTGATTTTTGGGAAAGGAAAAGACATTTTCATCTTGAAAATGATTGGCTTTGTCACAATGAATGAGGAGGAACAGTAGCAGGTAAAAAGAGATTAATAAAGTCCTGAGCAAGAAGCGCTAGTCAAAGGGGCCTTTCTTCCTCGTTGTAGGGAGCTTTGTATGCGTAACTCCCTGATTTTCAAGATGAGTAGCTTTAATTAAATCTCTCCCCCTTACTATGTATCTCCAGAACAAAAATTCACAGAATTAATAATCCAAATTATCTTTGTGAAATTTCAGTACGTGTGGACAAAAAAGCTGCTGTGCAGATCTCTTTGAACTATAATGTTTGCTTCTCAAAGGAGAGATTAACAGAAGACACCCACTCTCTTGCATTTTTCCTTTTTGTCCATTTTCTTTCCTCTGACTTTACCTATTATTTTTGGTGGCTTGGTTGGGAAGCTCTTTCTGTAACAGTTGTGCCTACTTGTTTTGCAAGTTCACTGCACAGTCTGTCTAGGAATTGCCACCACCAAGAGTTTTCTGAAGCATTTGCTTCATTAGAGAAGCTTAATTTGGCTTTGAGCTCTGTTTTCTAGTAGAGGAAGACAAAGCACAAGGTCATGCAACAAGCACCTTGGTTTCTTGATGATGTGATGTTGATGTTGCTTGATATGCAGCTGATAATAATACAGAAAATTCTAATTTTTTTTTAAAAATAATTCCATTTAGTGTCCTTATTTACTCTTTTGTACACACCCATATGTATTTTCTCATTTCTGTTCAGTTATGTCAATTCTGTTGTATTCCATGTTGCCTGGATGGCGAGTGATCTTTTGCTTTGTAGTTGGAAATGTTGATCTTGGGTACAGGCAGGAAGAAGTCAACAAAATGTAGCTCTGTTGTAGTTGTTCCTGGGAGCTCTCTGGCCTCTGCCTTAGAGACTGAGATTGGGGCTTAATGGGTTTTCCTGGTTCAGGTGGTACCCAGTCACATTTTTCACACTTGAAATTTGGAAATTTTAAATTACTTTCTTTGTATCAAAAAGTGAATATTTGCCCTATAATGACACAAGTGTTCATTTCTTAGTCTCTCATATGTACTTTCTGCTTAAGCATGTAAATGTTTAATATTGATACAGAAAACAATAATTCTATTAAAATCAAGTATAGAGAGAATAAAGCATTTCTAAAATGTAATTAAAGATTTTTGTGCCTGTGTAACTTTGAGATTCTAAACACTTTACCTTTTTCAGGTCCATAATGTTTCTTTTGCTTTTGAGCTGATGCAAGATGGAGGACTGAAGAAACCAAAAGCTCGCCCTGAAGGTATGGACATGCTGCTTGGTTTTAAACTGTGAATGAAGACATAACAGCAGGTGCATTTCAAGTGCAATTCCATTCGAAGGCAGTAGCAGTAGTACCACAGAGCAGAGCAGTAAATGCACCCCTTGACACTTTTCCAAGGGATTCATTGTCTGTATCTGGGGTATATCCGTATCTGGGGTATATCCGTACCTGTGTTTCTGGTCTGGATTAGATGCCTTGAGGTGTAAAAATCTACCTTTAGTGAATGATCCAATACCTATGCAGTGCCATTTTCTAAATTTGCCTGGTATTCTCAATAACAGTCCAAACAAGAAGCTTTTCGTGGTCTAATTCTCATAATTCTTACAGTTAGTGCTAGTTTGGACTCTGGTGATCAGTTTTCAGTGACAGATAACAGAAAGGCATTTGTATTTTTTAGTAGAACCAGTAGCAAACTCTCTTCTTGATTTGAAGTGTAAAAACTGAGTTTTTCCTTTAAGGTCTCTGAACCTTGAAATTAATTAATGATGAGGTCTGCATTGGTATTTGCACTAGGAATAAAAACAGGAATTAAAACTTTATGACTTCTAAATGAGCATTTTTTTATTCCTGGTGTTACAAAGTACATATGTGTTAAAAGGCTTCCGCAGAACAAATCAAAATGAGGAGACCCCAAGAAATATTGTCTGACCTAAAATGAGACAAAGGGGTGATAGTAAATAGATTAACAAATAGTGAAGCCAGTTATAATGAGGGGAAAAGGCAAAAGACTATTAAATGTGTATGTATCCTGTCAGTACTGTTCTTTTTAAATTTGGGGATGAAAAGTGCTCCTGAATAATTCAGTGAAACAAGCCACTAGCTTGGGAAAGTAAAGGAGTCTTCTGAGTATTGGAGCTCAGTCAAGGGGTGTATGAGGTGTTTGAGGGGCTTTGCTTATCACCATAGTTTCCCTGAACCCTCTGTTGGATCTTGACACTAGTACAGTCATGTAATACCTGTTTCTTAGAAGAATTCCTTTTGCCAAACACTCCGATGCTCTGCAGAAGTTGTGTGCACTGCATACTCTGTTAATGCCATACTGATGTATTGTTTGTTCCTGAGAAGGCTGGAGAACCTGTTTGGTGAACCCACATCCTTTAGTGTGATAACGGGTAGTAAATGCCTCTGGAATTAGTTGTAGGATTTTCATGTAAAATGTCATCTAGAGCAGAAGATCACGATTTTTATTTCTGTAGTCCATCCTTTCTGCAGTGCATGAAAGAAAGAGATCGTGTTTAATATTTTAGTGTGCCTTTGTACAGGTGATAAACAAAAATAGGAGCATATAGGACACCTTCTCTTCTCTGTTCTTCCAGCCTGATTGGGTAGATTGAGCCAGCAGCAGAGCTTGCTGCTGAGTTATTGCAGGAAAAGTATGTTCTAGTGGATTAATTTATTAGCCTCTAACAGGGTTGTTATGGAGTGTGAAAGTTTTAAATTAATGGAATATTTTAAACTATTTTGACGATTTATGGCCACTTTCAGTTAACATTTTATTAGTTGTTGTTGGTAATGTTGTGACTGTGCATGCCTCTCTTAAAATAAAAAATAGGATGCTGAGAGTATGCTTATTCCTGGGAATGCCTGTTAGAGACTGATCAATAAGGAACACTGTAATCTCCCACACAGGGAGGATGCACCTCATGCCACTCTACTCTTTAATGCAGCAAACAAAGGCATAACAAGGTCTGAAAGTTAGGAAAATGTCAAACTAGAATAACAGTCTAACTTTTGCAACAGTGAAGGTAATTAACCATCGGTTCTGAATTGTCAAGGGATGGAGGTGGAATTTCTACCACTGCAAGATTTGAAAAGGAAAGCATGCAATGTTAAACTTATTTTTAATTCAGCCACAGGTTGGTTTGTAAGCTTGATACAGGATTTTCAAGATAAAGTTCTGTAAGGATTGTGTTGTACATAAAATCAGGCTATGTGACCACAATTTAGGGTCTTCTGGCCCTGAATTTACTGCCAAATAGAAGAGCTGGGTCCTTTTATCTTTTGTCCAGATATTCTCTTTTCTCCAGATATTTACCTCTATTTCCCAGCTTTAGAAGTCATGGCTGTTGCAAGGTGGTGTTTCTCACGGCTAAATTTACATTTTAAATCCATTTCTGAGGGAATTGGGTCTTGGTACAGAGTTCTTGCTGGTACAGTCTTGCTGATTCTGGCTGTTACCTTACTGAGAATTCTATGATAGTAAGCAACTTCCTGTGACACATGGAAAAATTTAAAAATGCGTTTCATATTTCAGTTCTCTTTTTCAGGGTAAGAAATCTCTTTTTTTCAGGGTGTGTTACTTCACAGCAGTTAGGATCTTTCCTTTCTTTGGGACAGGAGAAGGTTCTTTTGCAAATGTGAAATACAAAATCATAAATGAAATATGTAAAATAATACCAGAAAAAGGGCAGAAAGAAAAGTTGGAGAGATTATTGAACATACTGGGTGAGGTGTGGGGGTTAGTGGTATCCAGTATGGGGAGGGATGGAAGGGTGGAGAGAACCTGGCAAGGATTCTTCAAAACAGGCAGGAGATGTTTCCCCTGGACCTCGCATTAATTGTATTTAGTCTGTTAATTGTTTGCTGTCTTCCTAGTTCTTTGAGTGATTTTCTTAATTATCTGTTCTTCCTTACTTCTGCTTCCACGTATATTGTCTACTGTGTATTTTTTTGCTTCCTCAGCCTTTCTTACATATTATATCCAGGCTTTCCTTCTGCCTCTTCAGCCTTCTCTGTGCTACGCCTCCCCCCATAGTCCCTGGACTATATCTGTGATATTTCCTGGCATTTTATTATAGTAATAAGTTGGGAGGTGCCAGCAGAAAAGCTTTTTGTTGAGAACTGTTTCAGACCTGTTCCCTGCATGGTAAGAACGGATATTAAATAATAGAGGACTTTGTGTCTGCTAAAAGAATTCAGGCTTTGATTATTTGTGGACTGTATCATTGCAGAGTTATGAATGTGTGAGGTTGTTTGCTGCTTCTGTGGCCGGTGAGGTCATCAGTAGTATTTCCCAAAGCCTTGATTGTAAGTCTTGGGCAAAAGTAGACTTTCTCTGTAACCAGTTTTAGATGAGAAAAGGAATTATCATTCTTCTGTTACCCAGAGAAGTTGGCTCTGACTGTATTATTGTGCAGGTGTTTTGAAGTGCTTCGTGTAGAACACTGAAAAAGTTTATCTGGGGTTGATCAGAGCTACGTGGGGTGCTTTGTTGCTGATCCCACCAGCTCAGAGATGTGGGGACTTTTGTTCCTTTGAAGGCACAGGAAGAAGAACAAAAAGCAAATTAAGGATTTCTTCTTTCCTTCCACAGATGTTGTCAACTTGGATCTGAAGTCTACCCTCAGGGTTCTATACAACCTGTTCACAAAATACAAGAATGTCGAATGATCCTGGAAGCTTCTGAGGTCTTCATCCTTCCAACCTCCTTAGGCAGAAATTACAATAAACACACCCCCTGCACGCTCCCTTTGTGCCTTATACTTCATGCACTCTTTCTACCATTGATGTGCTCTCTCTGTAGTTGTTTGTGTGACCATCTCACTAAAAATAATGCATGTGTATTCTCTAGGTCACTTGAAAATGTGTAGATAATTCACACTTGTACCAGAAGATACTGTTGTTTGTTATGATTGACAAATGTTCTTTTTGATAAAGGAAATATACCACTAACTACTTTAATATGCAGGGAAAACATGAGACTTTCCTCATGGCTGGAGACTCTTTGATTCTACAATAGACTTTCTTTTGCGTACTCCTTGGTTGCCACTGGTGTTTAATGATTTTTTTCAGGCTTAAGTGTTAGCAATAGAAAAACAGCATTGGATTTTATTTAGATGCTGAACTTTTCCAGTTAAATAAGGTTTTGTATGTTGATTTGGGTGGGTGGGGCTGAGGGCAATTACAGGCACGATCTGAAGCAAAAGCTTCAGGTTTTGTGTTAACCTCGTACTACTCAGTGTTATTTCCATTCCATGTTTACACAGTCTTGCAATGGGATGACCATCTAACCTTTTGATGTCTGTTTTTTATTTCATCACCTTTCTAGCATAAATCTAGTTGCCAGAGCTGCTGTCATCTATTCAGCATGCGGCTTCAATCTGTTCAAATAGGCATAGGCTGGATTAATGCGTTTTGCCCCTGGTCCTTTCTGAAACAGACATGGGGAATGATGAGTTTGGCAGTTTAAAGGCTGACACTTCATTTCATGTAGCTGAGTTAAAGGGTCAGATTCATTCCTGTTGGAGTTACTGGCAGCTGTACAGGTCTGGAGGTCAGGCTTTTATAAATGGAATTTTATGTATTTTCTTTCTTAAAGAGTAAAACTGAATGCCTGTATAAAATAAGAGGTTGCCTGTACTTAAGGATTGCACTGGGCTATGCAAAATGTGGCGAGCCAATGGTTAGAACTCACGTGTGAAACTTTTCAGTGATAAGTTATGCTTTAAATTAATTTTGAGTTGCCCTGTGCTATTTCAAGAAATATAACAGGACAGGACTCCTTTCCTTGGAGCGCACTGGGGAGAGATTTGACTACTGCTTTTATGTATCACAGCAACAACTTTTCTTTTATGGGCAGCAATGATTTTGTGCAAAATATTAGGCAGAGTGCCCCAAAGAGAATTGTCTGCTCCATACACTCACTTGAATCCTGTTGTAATTAGGCATCTTCTTACCCTAAACGTAGATTTCTTATGTAAACCTTAATTTACCTTTCTGAATTCAAGAGGAAACTTGTTAGTCGAATGGTATAATTTCACAATTGTGATTTTTTTTTTTTTTTTCTCCTTCCTTCCTTAAACATTTTTTTTTAATCTCAAAGGGAGAGAAATGGGCTTCTACTTCTTTGTTTCATATTTTTGGGTTCTGGGTTACTATTCAGTTTATTTGGGTCACTTCCTTTTGTACCTCTAAAGCCAAGGTGGAAGGAAGTCTCCCTTTTTTTCCATTAAAAATTCAGGTCTCATTTACCCGATAGGATTCTGGGGGGAGTCATTGCTTGTCCGTACTTTAGGAGGGGGCTGAACTCTTGCTGTTTTTCAGAGCCTAGCACGATTGGACCTGAATTTCAAATGGGGCCACTGGACTCTACCATGACACCAGCAATTATTACAGAAAAGACTTGCAGAGGCACAAAGGTCTGGTTGGTCAGCTCTCCTGGCAAGTTAATGAAATTGGTCTTAACTTTTGTGTGGTGAAATCAGGGTATCGTGAGGCTGGAAGGAGATTGAACTGAAAGGTCATGCAAAATTTGAGTTTAATGCAGTGGTATTTGTGGGAAACAAGTCTGTTAAAGAGCTGTCATTCCACCCGCCTCCCTTCAGCTGATGTGGAGGTGACAATGCTGTTTATATTCTCTGGTTTGCTGGGAAAGGCCTCCACAGAGTCTCGTTTTTGAAACTGCAAGCAAAATTAATATCAAAAGCAAACAGAAAGTAACGAGAGGAAGTTGTTAAAATCAATTTGGATCTGGGAGGGGAGGTAGCTGTTTCTGAGGTGGGGATTTAACAGTTAGCATCCTCATTGCATGCGAGCAGGTGTGAACATACCACTAAGTTTTAAGAGTCTCCATTTTGTTTAATTAGGCATTTCTGGTCACTGTAGAAACCTGAGTCCCTCCTCTGTAACCTGAGGCATAGGTACCTTTTAGCATTCCTTACATTAATAACCCTGTCAGTCAAAACTGCAGGCTTGGTGCCCTGGACAGGTTGGGAGCAGGTGTCATACTCTGTTTTGTTATGTTTTTAAGTCTGTTGGTAAATGTTACGTAGGGAAAATACATTTTTCATTCCTTAGCTCCTTGCTGTCTAGCTAAGTCATTCTTCCTGCAGACACTTTATTTATTGTTAACCAGGAACGGGGTGGATTTAACTGAACTGGAGCATCGAGCAGTCCCTTTACCTTTACAGGGTAAAGCTGCTCTGAACGCCTGTTTCTGTTATGCCTTTCTCTTACATACGCACAATACTTACTTTTTTCCCCTCTCAAAAAGATAAGTCAATGTTAAAAATATTATTCATGAAGTCTTTGTGTTACTGGAGTTTTAGATATGTTCTCTGGGTGCCACTGGGGTAGGTCTGAATCCTGTTGAGTTCCTGTGGAACTCTGAATGCTCTGTAGCATTTAAAACTTCCACATTTGTAAGTACTTAATGAATGTTTGTTTTTTCCAGTCCATACAACTTGCCTTTCAGGTGCATCTGTTTGACATAATTGGTTCCAATGAGCTATATTATCATGGAAGAAGCCCAGATACTCCTCAGCTGCATCCTCTTACACAAGATGAAAAAACAACAGTGGCAGATTTTTTTAAATCAGTTTAAACTTTATAAGACCTTTTTACCCCTCTTCCCCGCCCTGCCATGCTTTCAGTATTAATGGATTTTTTTAAGACTGTTTTCTACTGTTTTTAACAGTGTTTGATCTGAATTTCTAACTACTAAAAACCAGCCTTGCAGATAAAATTCTGGACTTGTCATGTGCTGGAGACATCCAGCTTTGTGGCAAGAGTTGTGTACTGTAAGCAAGTTACAATGCAATGCTATGTTTGCTAAAAATCACAGCAGAAGTGTTGTGCATGGTTTGTGACAGTTGTACTATTTATTCAAATAAATAAATGATGATCACTTGGTTTTCTACATCTTTCTTTTTGGCTAAATGGATAAATCTGCAGGAAAAATTTTAGAAAGGTGGGCTTCAGCTGCCTTTGTCATCAAGGGTCCTAGATACATGATGATCTCTGTAGACCTAGCAAAGGAGTGATCTTAGACTTCTGGCCCTGGGACAGGTGATGAGATTGTATGGCCAGACAAAAATGAGCTCTTCGGTAGGTTTCATCAACTTTTTAACATCTATTTTATTTTGCTTGGCTACTGGACCTGATCAAGTTGTTTACCTTGTCCTCTCCACAAGAGAAAAGTCTGAATTATTCTCTTTGAAGCCATAAGAAGACTCGGAAACCGTTTCTTTCACAGCAGCACAGGAGGGAAGCCTGGCTGAAGCCAGTCCCTGGTGTGTCTGCAGAGCTCTGGGGAAGCCAGAAGCTCAAGTTCATCTGGGGTGACATTGAAAATGCTTATCTGCTGCCCTCTGCTCTGGTGTGGAGAGAGCACAGAGTGGGTCTCCCATATAGCAAGGAGAAGCAGGAAGACGCGTTATCAGAGCATGTTATTGATGGGAGCGTTGTTGATTCCTTCAATTGTTCTTCAGTGGCTATTTTTATGTGGGGACCAGGTGTGTGGGCGTGTGTTTAAATTGTGTTTTGGGAATATACAGAAAGACTCAGGGGGCAGGAGATGGGCATAAAATTAAATGCAGCTCTGATAGAGAATTTACGAGTGCTGTCCTACACGAGGCTGGATACTTCATGGATTAATGACAACATCAGTTTTTGAAGGAAAGATCACGTGTGTTTCAGGCTTGTGAATGAGGCTTTCAAGAACCAAATTATATGCGTTCTGAGTTTGAGTAAGAAGAGACCTAGCAGTTAGAGATGAATTTCCCAATGTTTATTTCTTCCTGCTCCCTCTGCCTGCTCATACAAAACTGGATTTGTCTAAGGTTACCAACAGCATCTCCAGCTCTACCTTCCTTTTGTTTTTTACTTACTACATTTCTAGGCTGTGGCGTACATTTCTGCATGGGTAAGAAGGTACTCTGGATCTTTTCTTTTTGATGTAATGTTGTGCTTATTATTTGCTTAGAAAATACAATTAAATTTGCCCTTTGATTAAGGATTTTTGGATTTAAGTTCTCAGTTACTAAGAATTCATGGCAGCTGGAAATCTCTTTTCAACCCACTGTCCTTTATCCCTTTTAGCTCATGAAGAACTGTCAGTTCTTGTCTGTGGCACGGAGCTAAACACAGAAGCCAGTCCCTTAGCACCATTAAACCAGACCAGCTTAATTAGTGTGGTTGTCTACTGTCTCATTCTGGGATGAGACATTTCATGGAAGACTGCAGAGTTGCTTTTTGTTAACTCTTCCAGAAGGAAATGTAACTGGTATCTGAAGGAAATGTCTGGCGAAAGTGGTTGCTGTAGGGAGCTTTCCCTCTTTAATGACAGAATCACAGAATATTCATGGTTGGAAGGGACCTTTGAGATCATCGAGTCCAACTACAAAAAAAACCAACAAAACACCTACAAACAGACACAAACCAACACTGTAGGCCACTAGAGCATGCCCTGAAGTGCCACATCTACACGTTTCTTAAAGACCTCCATGGATGGTATCTCCACCACCTCCCTGGGCAGGCCGTTCCAGGGCCTGATCACCCTCTCAGGAAAGTCATTCTTCCTAATATCTAATCTAAACCTCCCCTGGCACAACTTCAGACAATTTCCTCTGGTCCTGTCGTTATTCCCTTGGGAGAAGAGGCCAACCGCCACCTCTCTACACCCTCCTTTCAGGCAGCTGTAGAGGGCAATGAGGTCTCCCCTCAGCCTCCTCTTCTCCAAACTAAACATGCCCAGGTCCCTCAGCCTCTCTTTGTATGTTTTGTTCTCTAGACCGTTAAGGGTGGGGAAGGGGAGGAAGAGCGGCAGCACTGCCTAGTGGAGATAACTCTTGTCTTAGATGAGCATTTTTGGGCCCTGGTGTGGTTAACTAGCTCTCTGAAGACAAATGGGTTAATCATCTCCTTCCGCTAAACTTAACTTTCTCCTTCTACCGGGTGGGTAGAGCGACGCTTTCTAAAACGTCAAAGGACCCTCAGTAAAAGGTGCGATGTGGCACGATGGTTTTGTCTGTTGCCCATTTTATTATTACATGAAAAGGAAAAAAAAAAATAAATGCCCTGTGGGTCTCCCCAGAGGCAGGCTGGCCAGCCCTGTCGCCATGCGGCACGAACGGCCCTCTCCTCCTCGCTCCTTCTGGCATTTCAGGAGTCGTGCGTTTCCTGCGTTTGTATTTCTGTTTATTTTAGTCTCCAGCGGGGACCAAGCACATGGACAACGTGAGTTCCGGATGCGACTCCGGTTTCGTTTTAATTTAAGAGTCGTGGGTGCCGCCGCGGCGCCACTTCCCCCGCTGGTACCCGGCATCTTCCCCCCTGCCCGGTGTGGGAGGCTGCAGCTCCGGCACGGGACGCCCCGAGCCTGGGGGGTCAGACCCCTCTCCCCATAAACTTCTTCGTGCCTGCTGTGAGGAGGTCTTGGAAGAGCTTCTGGAGAATTTCCGAAGGAGGGAATAGTAAGTTCAGGGAGGGAAAAGGGGGCTTTGGGTGCATTTTGGTTTTGGTTTTGTTTTTTTTTTTTTTTAATGGTAAGGTTTTCTGTGTCCACGTGGATTATTCTTAATAAGGCAACCCCACTTCTGATGCTAATGAGCAAAAATGGCTCTTCAAAGGTCTGGAAAAAACAAGGAAGTAAAAGTAAGTTGCAAACTGGGAAAATAATGCATGTTCTCTCTTTTTTTTTTTAATTTTTTTTTTTAAATTCTCTTTTTCTGAAGGCAGAAAAATTACGATTGACATGAACATTTGCCTCTTGGGTTTTGTTCCCTCCTTTGTGTGATCGATTTAGACAAATGTTCTTAGGAAATGCGTTTGAGCTAATGCAGAGTAGGGCTTTTGGCTTTTCAAACAGGAAATAAACCAGCCGAAACAATTCGGTAACACCGATTAAATGCTTGTGTATCTTCTACAGCTAGTTTGTATGCCACAGACCACTGGTAGCTCGTTATTGCTTGATGTCTTATATCAGGCATATCATAGAATCATCTGAACCAGAAGGTGCCTCCAAAGGCCATCTAGCCCAACCCCCCCACAGTCAGCAGGGACACCCCCACCTAGATCAGGTTGCCCGGGGCCTCATCAAGCCTCTCCTTGAATGTCTCCAGGGAAGGGGCCTCAACCACCCGTATGTGGGAACCAGACTGTGTGAAGACTCATGGAGGAAAAGTGAGCTGATTGGACCCAACTAGAGAATAAATTGGTTTATGGATAGCTGTGGTATTGCAACGTTGTGCAATAGCCTGGCTCTTGGCTTAACAAATGCCCTTGTTGGCTGCCTCAGCAAGTGGCACAGGAAAAGATAAAAGCCTCTTGACTTTAAAACAGACAACCCTGTGCATCTATGACGCTCTCAGAGAACGAAGGACCAAATTATCCCATTTCGTTTGAATAGTCAATAATTACACCTCAATTTTATTTAAAAATGTCATCACAAAATGCCTCTACAATCAGTATTCAAGCAGTTGTCTCCCACAGTCGTCTCCTCTCTCCAAGGACCAATAAATAACGTGCAGGAAGGTGGAGGCTGGAAAAAAACAGTCTGTCAGTGACAGCTCTGGATAGCAAATTTGAACGATGGGCTGCAGAGGCTGGTTGCAGCAACCATGGAAGCTTGTGTGTGAGAATCTGGTCTTCCATCCCTTCCTCAAACTCGTTAAATAGCTAACCCCAAGAAGGTGTCCAAACCCAGTCGTCTTCCATTTCGTGTTGTTTCTGCGGTATATTATTCTTTGAAAGGCTTCTGTCTAGGACCAACCCTCATGGAAATGCAGCTTGAGACACAAGGGGCTTCCCACAAATGCTAATTATTGGTAATAAGCCATGAGATTATTAAATGCTAAGGAAGGGCAGTTTGCAGGCTCTGAGATGGCTGTAGGAAATCAATGTTGACAAATGTGAGGTGAAACACATGGGGGGGAAAACCAATACTGGCTCTACAGATAAATGATGGGATCTGAGTGGTGTGTTGCTATTTAGGAATAAGATCTTGGGGATATAATAGATAGTTCCATTAAAGCATCAGCTTTTTGTTGCTCTGTGGTGATCAAGGAAAGCAAACAGCGTCAGGAATCAGGAGGAGAGGTACAGAGACCACCACCGTGGACACTGCGGTGCACCTCTCTAAATCTGGGCTGGTCTCATCCCTAGTGCTGCAAAAATGCTGTGATGATAGTCTTTTTGCTGGAGAGGGTTCAAAAAAAAGGACAATGATGATAATCAAAGGTGCAACAGAGTGGTTGCCCTGTGAAGGACGACTAAGCTGTAGGCTGTGCTTCCTCAGATTCGGAAAGATGACTGTTGAGGGTGTAGGACAGCAGTACAGTAGTAAGATGGAGAAGGAACACAGCGACGTGAAGAATGTGAATCAGTTGATCTCCTTTGCACCATGTGTAGTGGGGAGCTTCAGGGAAAGCTGGGAAGTGGGCAGGTTGGAGCAAGCAACAGGAGGTGGGGCTTCACGCAAGGTAAAGCCACAGTCTTCAGCACCACTGATGAATGGTGGGAGAGACACAACTTCAAGGGGTGGATGGGAAGTTCACGGGAAGTAAATGTGTCGACAGCTCGTAATTACCAGGGATCCCAGTTTTGATTTAGGAAGGCTGAGCTGAGGGATGTTGAAGTGTTTTAGGGAAGTGCCTGTCCACACTTGCTCTGTTCATGTTCCACCACTCCCAAGCTTCTGCTTTTGGGTGCTGTAAGGGACTGGGGACTAGCTGAGCTAGTCTTACCCAGTATACTGATTTTAACACTGAGTAGGACACACAGAATTGACATCTTCAAGGATATTAGCTTGTAGTATTGCCAATTATTAATTTCGGGCCTTTTCCTACAGGCTTCCAAATGTTAAAGAGAGGCTTTTGATACTTGGGTTCTTTGGACAAATAGAGACCAAGGGTGCAGCAGACAGTACCCCTCATTTCGTGTAAAGGTTCTTTTTAACTTCTTTTTCTTTATACACATTTAAATTAATTTTCAGATTTTTCTTTTTAAAAAGCAACCCACCAGTCACAAAATAGTAATTGAAGAAAACCCTTCAGTTTGTTTGTTTGTTTCTTAGCCCTAATGTTGATCTTTACATGCCTTTACTGATGTGGCTTTTAATTTTTTACCATATTTTTTTACCAGCTTGCCAGGAGAGAGAAAAGACGATGGATCCAGACTTCTTAAATGCATTTACACAGCCTGCTGCAGTTCATCAACTCCTACCTGAGAATGCCATCCCTCAAGGTATGTACTTTATGAACCAGGACAGAAAAAGGGCCAAAGAATGACCTGAAGAACCAAGGCAGGTAATGTATAGTACAAGTGAATTGTATATTTTTAGCAGTGGTCCCCTGGTGTTATCAGCAGTGAGTAAGCTCTGTGTCTATAATTTGGCTGCTGAGTCCCTAGAAGCAGATTGTGAAGATGCAACACAACTTCTAGCTGATTCTTTCACTGAAATTTCACACATAAGTGTCTGACCAAGTTTGTTCTCCTCTTTCCAGAATTGTCCATCTAAATCTTACGGATTTGAATTACACTGAAGCATAATTTCCAACAGCAGTTTTAATAGTCTCATGTGTCATTTTCTTGTAAGGAATCAGTTATAATACAAAATGATGGTGTTTCTACATGT
Source organism: Scolopax mira (assembly GCA_004320125.1). NCBI lineage: Eukaryota > Metazoa > Chordata > Aves > Charadriiformes > Scolopacidae > Scolopax > Scolopax mira. The sequence goes on from BJBW01008375.1 coordinate 66,020, forward strand.
GGCAATTAGTGATATTGGGTAATATTAAACTGATAGCCTATTTTACAGAAAATTTACGTTAGTCATATCTTATCATTGTAATGGATCCTGTTTGCTTCCTTTCATAGGTGAAAAGAGGAAACTCATAAAACCGACTGCAAGGAATAATCCCAAATTGGAAGAATTAAAACTGGTACTGTTTCTTTTACTATGTTGTTTAAACCCTCTCCTCAAGTTGTTTTAACCTCTTTTGTTAACACTCAGGCCTGTAAATCACCCAACTCTTTGGCTCCATCCCCTCTTAATGGATGGGGACAAGCTCTGCTTTTGGCACCTGGGTTCCACACAAGTGTAAACCAGAGCTTTTGTTTAAGCACAGCGCCAGGACGGCTGGGGCTGTTCAAGACCAGCCTTCAAATGCCTGCACCACCCAAGACTGGCCACTGCTCTCTGTAAAGTGGAGTGTCGATTTAAAAGCTGAGTTTCTTCTGTTGTGATGTTCAACATCTTTGTTGGAGACATGGACAGTGAGGTAGAGTGCACCCTCAGCAAGTTTGCCCATGACACCAAACTCGGTGGTGCGGTCGACACGCTGGAGGGAAGGAATGCCATCCAGAGGGACCTAGACAGGCTGGAGAGGTGGGCTTGTGCAAATTGCATGAAGTTTAACCAAGCCAAGTGCAGGGTCCTGCACCTGGGACTTGGCAATCCTAGGGGTTGGGTGGAGAATGGCTGGAAAGCAGCCCTAAGGAGAAGGACTTGAGGGTGTTGGTGGATGAGAAGCTTAACACGAGCCAGCAATGTGCACTGGCAGCCCAGAAAGCCAACCCCATCCTGGTTGTGGCCAGCAGGTCATGGGAGGTGATTCTGCCCCTCTACTCTGCACTCGAGAGACCCCACCTGGAGTCCTGTGTCCAGCTCTGGAGTCCTCTGCACAGGAAGGACATGGATCTATCGAAAGGGGTCCAGTGGAGGGCCACGAAGATGATCAGAGGGATGGAGCCCCTCTCCTATGAGGACAGGCTGAGAGAGCTGGGGTTGTTCAGCCTGGAGAAGAGAAGGCTCCGGGGAGACCTTAGAGCAGCCAGAAGGACCCAGTCGCTACTTTAGTGTAATGATAGCGTAATGGCCATGACAGTCCAGCTGGAAGAGTGGACTATGATTGAAAGCAAACTCCCATCAGCTTTTGCTGCGACTAAAGAGAGATGTTCAGACACATGCAAGTTTGCTGCCCTGATCCCATGATAACAAGTTCTAGGATAGCTGTGCTGATTTGCAACAGTCTGGTCTTCTACCTCCAGTGGCCGGTGGCTCGGCTGCGATGCAGCCTGATAACTGGATAGCATAGAGCAGAGGGATGAAAGGATGAAGGATATGCAAGTCCCCAAGAATTCATGAGAAAAGCTTTTGAGTTCTTGTATGGTGCACTGCTGCTTGAGATAGCTGTGAAGGATGAATTCCATTTCATGGGAAAGTACTTTATTTCCAAGTAATTTTGAAAATCTCCCCTGTGCATTCAATCACGGTGTTTCTCTAATGGCACAGCCCAGGGGAAGGCTAGCATACTGACATTTGCTGGAAGAAAAGTGGCATATGTCTTATGAGACCAGCACTTGTGGCATTATGGAGATACTGAAATAGCTATAAATATTATGAAAACCAGCTTAGGCTTTGTGCTGCTCTGTGTATTGCATGGCATTCATAAATCCACAAACATGTGCATTTCTATATTATGTTTTCTTAAACCTCCATGCACATTTGATCAAAAAGATTTAATTTTTTGTGTCAGGCTTTCACAATGTTTTTATACAAAAGAGAAAATCTGAAAGGCGGTGCTGCAAAATGCAATTATGTTGTCTACAGAGACACTGAATCTTTTCTTTCCAGACTGCCAAAAATGAAGAGCTTTCTTCAGTTTATGAAGGTGGTTTCTGTGAGACTCAGAGCTTAAACCATTTCCTGTCAGAGACTCCTGAAACAACGGTCTTCACACTCTAATTTCTTTTCTTTGGAGGATGAGGAGGTGGAAACGGGGGCCCAAGGCAGGCAGTCCTCTGGGTGCCCATTGGTTCCACAGATTGCTTTCTTAATCTAAAAAGTTCATGGCTCCTCCAGAGGAGAGATCGGGATGGAGATCTGTCCTCGGCAGTACTTCCAGCTTTTCCAGCTGCCGTCGGGTTATGTTTGGGGTGCTGCTCTATCCTTCACACATATAAAGCATCGCCAGGTATTAGCCAGCAAGCATGTGCATGGCTTTCTGGTCTAGAAAATTCCTGTAACTGTTTTGCTGAGGAGGTGTGTTGCAGACCCTTTGACAGCTGCTCAGTTCAGGCAAGTGCTGGTGCCGGGCATTTTTGTTTCTTGTGCGCTTTCAAGCATCTCAGAGATGTGCTCTTTTTTTCTTCAAACTGCTTTTTACACTTTTGTTAATATTGGCTAACTTGCAGGGATCTGCTATGAGTTTTCTCCTCTGTTTACAGCCAGTGAGAAGGATATTATCCACACAACAGACTCCAGACACTCACTTGTAGCAATAATAGCAATACAAGCAATACCCATCCCTGTTTTGAGAGCTCCTTGTTAACAGCCAGCTGGGGCTACTGCTTCAACAGGACATCTTAACCTTTCTAGCAACTTATGGGGCTAAAACACATGCTTGGGGAAGTTCTGAGGAGCTCCTTTGGTCACCTGTGTAGGAGCAGAGTGCTGCTGGGCAAGGGATGTAACTGGAAATGTGGTTCCAGTTGTAGCCAGCCCTTGGTTTCCTGAGCAGCTTCCCCTTGCAAAGGCAGGAAGGATATTGGAAAGGGCGATGGGAGGACTGCTGTGTAAGAAAGCAAAATAAACAAAATGAGGTTTTTTCCCTCCTCCCTCCCCAAAAAGGTATTTGGAGACATATTAGTACAAAATTGCAGAGAAGAAAAAGAAAACAAAAATAGGAGAGGAAAGGGAGGAGTGCTAGTAACATGGATGACTGCAAGAAACAGCCAGCAGAATGAGTGAAGCCTCTTTTCTTAGGAACTTTTGTCTCATGGTTGAATTTGTGTGCATTCTGCGGTGTCTAATGAAATCAGGCATTGGGAAGTGTACTCTTGCAGCCTTTTCACAGATATAAGTGAGAATTAGGGTCTGTCTCTTCACCTGTATAACTATTTATACAAAATTCATAGGAATGTAACTTGTGAGATGTCTATCTCACTCGAAAATTAGGGAGAACTAACTGATAACGTAACTTCTCTTTAAAAAACAACTAAAGAGAACAAAGGAAGGAAGTGGTGGTTTGAAAGCAAACCGAGATGTGAAATGAGGGACTAAAGAGAAAGGTGAAACAAAATATAGCACCGAGTTCTATGCTGTCTAAACAACAACAATATTAATTGCCAGATGCTTTGTTTTCCTCTGCAGTTCCTGATTGACTGGATTAACACAACGCTGAAAGAGGAACACATAGTAGTTAAAAGTCTGGAAGAAGATCTGTATGACGGGCTGGTACTTCATCATCTTTTGGGTAAGCTGCTGCTTTGACTTTAGCTCACAAACACGTCATGGAGGAACTTCCAGATCAGAGAATAAACCTCAGGAATGGCAACAGCAGCGACCTGCTGGAGTCTTGCCCCTTGCTAACTGAGAACAGCACTGCACTGTGAACCACCAGTGATAATTGCAATTTTGAACAAATGCTTCATTATCCACTATTGTTTTTATAGAATTATTTTTCTTCTCAGACAGTCTTTTTTTTTTTTTTTTACCTGCTAGTTAACACAATAAAAAGGTTAATTTTGAAGTGTGAAACTACATTCACACTGAAAAGAAGGAGGGCTTCCTAAACAGGAGCACAAAGGTGACTTGTGATGCTACCAGAAACATTGGATGGAATTGGCTCTATAATGTATAATTTATGTTTTCCTTCTTTAAAAAAACACAAGACAACAATAAAAAGTTCTAGATATAAAGCACTGGGCTGGAACTGGAACTGATGTATATCTAAGGGGCTCTCTGCACTAAGAGGTGCTCGTATAAATCTGTCACCACTTGGAACAGCCTGTTGGTCTATTTCAATTGTGCCTATTTCATTTTTCTTTTCCCCTTCACTCTCTTTGAGGATGTCTTTGAAATCATATTTCCTTTTCACCAAGGCTGAGGGCAGCAGCGTGAACAATATTGGCTTATTTTCATAGTTTACTTGCCTGAGCAATTAGCTGGGATTTCTTCTGTATGTGTGAGGTGATACTGCCTTTGAACACTGCCTACAGGAAAGACTCGCTTCTTTTATTCCTGCAGCTTCCACTAGGAAAAGGAGGAATGTGGAGTGCTAGGGTTGGGGGATGAAGCTGCAAGGAATGACTTGAGTCTTCTGCCTTTTGCAGAGTTTCACTGATTTTAAGGAGGGTTTCAGGGGGCTCACGAGTTTAACAGGGCGTCTGTGATGTGGGTCTGTTGAAGCTATTAAGTGGTATAGAACATTTGAAACAAGACTTTGTGTGCTTTTCTTTCATTCTATGTTTCTGATTTTTGATTTATTTTTATCTTTTCCTTTTGTGGTGTTAACGAACATCCTTCTCCTTCCCGTGGATGCTCTGTCAAAGAAAACCTAGGATCTCTCAAGCTGGATGTTGACAAGATCGCACTGACAGAAAAAAAACAGCGACAGAAACTCTCTGTGATTCTGGAAGCTGTGGCTAAGTGTTTGCAACTGGAAGAAAGTCAGCTGAAATGGAGTGTGGAATGTAGGTGCAGAAGTGAAATTGGAGAAGATTATCCATCAAGGGACTTCCTGTGCTATAAGGCTGCCAGGAGGTGTCAGAGCAGGAATTAAACAACCTGCTTTCAGTAACTAGTTAAATCAGAAGAAAAACAGGAATATCTGACCCTGACTAGGTCATGGAAGCTGCATCTTCTAAGTGTGTGGTTTGTGGAGCCCTTAACAGCCCTCTGTGCCCATGTGTATGTCTCACAAAAAGGACTCTAAAGGTGTGGTATTGCTGAACGGTGGGTTATGGCCCTACATGACTTTGGGATCACAGGGAGAATTTATAATATTGGAATGAGGTTTACGTGTTTTGCACACTAAACAACTTTTTCTTTCTTTACATGGAATAGCTATCTTGACAAAGGACTTGCTGAGCACACTGCACCTTCTGGTTGCAATAGCAAAGCACTTCGAACCCAACCTGGCCATGCCTTCAAATGTTCAAGTGGAAACAATCACCATTGAGGTAATTAGAGTTTTGGTATTTGTTACAGTAGATCTTAGAGACCTTTCACAAGACAAATTTGCTAAGAATTTTGGAGAAATGTGTATTTTCTATCATCTGTGCCTTTTAATTGCTGAGTTTGCTAGAGCAGACTGTAGCTTTGTTCTTGGTTCGGATGCTGTATCTTTAAAAGGGTAGAAACACTATGATGGTTTTTCTCCTTGATCAAAAGAAGGAATGATCCCAACTGAAAACAGCTCTTGATCTCTGTAAAGAAGAAAAGGAAGAAATTCTGCTGTTACTAACTCTATTTTTTTTAAAATAGAAGTCTGCACTTGTAAATTGTGACCCTAGTTCAACACTGAGAATTCATTTCTTCAGGGGAAGGGAGTTTTTACTGCCCTTCTATTGGGGTCACATTTGGTATTTTTCTTTACAGGCTGAGTTCTACATGCCTTCTTCCTCTATGTTGTTTCTTAAAGTCAACTCTGGACCTTTAGGAGAACGTCCCACAATTTGCGATATAATGGCAAAAATCAGCACCCCTAATTAGCACTAGAGTTTTAACAGAAGGTTTGCAATTCAGTGGTGTTGGGAGCCCAGTACACCATCTGTATGGCATGGTGTATGATGTATGGCTTTTCTCTCTTTGGAGGATTGTAACTAGAACTGAAACGAAGCATACCCTTGAGCTACGTGTGTCGTTCTAGAATGTTTAAAAGTGTCCTGGAGGGGCAGCTGTTTCTGGGACTTGGTTCTACAAAGGTAGTTATTGTGGCCTCATCCCAGCTGAGTACTTCAGCAGGGGAGTGGCCTCTATGATGTCTAATGGGAGTCCAAATTGTGCATTGCCACCCATGCTCCTGTCCTGTGGGTCTGATGAGTGACAACCCAGACACTGAGGAAGTGACTTTTGGGGCTACAAGTGCCTCATCTGTTCAGAAATTGGGAGGGATTATCTGTGATACTGCAGCATCTCTCAGGGTTGTTCACCTGGCAGTGGAGATCATGGTGGTGTGGTGCTGGGCTGATTCCCCCTAGGAGAAATTAATGCCCTTAATGGGAATAGTAATCATTAGGTAAAAAGTGAGGAAAGCCAATGAAGGCACATCTCAGAAGGAGGAATCAAGGGCAGGAAGGGGGAAATGTTGAGGAAACCCATAGAAGACCAGGGAAGGCCTGTCCTTTCTGCAGCATGTGCCTGCACGAAGGACCTGCTGTTGCCCCAGTGGAGCTGTGTGTGTGCTCCTCTTCATAGTTGACCCGAAGGAGTTGACTCAGTATGTAAACAGAGGGTCTTTTCATGGCCTAAAAGGGGAGAGCAGGAAACACCAAAGACTTTTCTGTCATGAGATGTTTGCCACATGCCTGAATTAAAGCAGTAGGCATACCCAGCCTTTCCTATCTCTTCAGACTCTCCGTTGGGTTGAAGGACTGCTTTCTTTGATGTTTTGACAAGTATTAAGATGTATATAGAGGAAAAAAGATACAAGGACATAAGCAAAGATCCCAGGCTGCTTCAGAAGTAGTAAAAATTGCCAACCTACCAAATCTTAAGATAGGTGGTATAAGGCAGAGTTGGCCACCTCCAGTGCTATAAAACTGAGGAATCCTTAATGCAGTGATGTGTGCAGGAAATCACTGCCTGCCCAAAGCAGCTTGATGCATTCCTCAAGTCTCCAGGTGAACATGCCAGCCTCTGAACTTCACCAGCTGAGGGACCAGGTGCTTCTCCTTTGGCTTCCTCTGGTGGGCAACTAGGTAACTTCTGGTTGAAGAGTGAGAGAGCAGAAGGGAGCAGCCTCCTCTCAAAATGCTGTACTGGACTTCTTGAATAAATACCCTCTGGTAATTAATTAAGGCAGCAAACAGTTCATGCCTCATTAATGCTTTCAGATTATATTTTTTTTGTGTATAACAAACCCAAACGTATTTATTGTCTTTTTAACAGAACACCTCCAGAGGATTAAAGACGACAAATGCAATGGAATATATCACAGAAAACAAGTAAGATTTGATATATCTGGTTTTTACACTGTCAATCAGAAAGGAAATATTGTGGGTGTCTTTCTCACAGAAAAAAAAATAAATCTGGGATTATGATGATGACAAAAAGTGTAAACCCAGCCATGCATATGCATGTGAGCCATTTCTCAATTTCTTTTTTTTTTCCTTCTCCAGAAGGGTGTTAAGGTATATTCCTCTTTTATTCTTTATATACGCTTTTCTAAAATAATGCATATGACTATTTCTGAGGCTTAGTGTTTGTCATTGCCATGGAATATAATAAAAATATAATAATAAAATCCAGTACTGTAATTTTACCTCAGATTACACTGGAAATTTTGTAAAGCCATAGTGGTTGCAGCCCACTATTAATTTATTGCTTTTATATCATTAAATAAAGAAAAAAGGAAGCAGTTCTTCAGTTTGAGCTTGCTGAACTTGTGAGGTGCTGTTCCTGTTAAAGGAGTTAAGTAGTAGGATACCATTTATGAGAAAATATGGTCATCATCCCAAGCACTAGAAACAAATTTTCCCACTATCATCTTTTATATGCTAGAATATCTTCAAATAGTAATATCACAAGCAGCTTATTGGAAGAGAATATTATGGATTGTGCTTATAAAACCAATGTTCATCAGTCTGTGAGCCAGTTAAAATCTCATATACTTCCAAGAGTCTATACAGATATACAGTGTACTTTAAAATGTCTGTTGGAAAGTTCATGGCACTTTGTACTGTATCTCCTCCTTTACAAGGGAGCTGATGGCCCAGAGAAGCTTTTCTTATGAATAAGATTAGTTCTGCTGAATGCTTTTTCTAATTCTTTTTTCTTATTGCACTTTTAGAGAGAATTCAGAAGCACAGCCAAGTGAGTACTGGCCTTGCCAAGTTCAGTGTTTTGCTGCTATGTGCTGTCATACACTACATTGTGATCCGTTTTTACCTCCTGATACAAGTATGCTCCCACTAGAGTTGAGTTAATGGAGATTACTGGGTTTCCCCTAGTGTTTTTCTCCAAATGTTTTGTGCTAAAATGTGTTCATATCAGCACGATATAGTTTGGAAACTGGGTGGTGGCTTTGCCTGTGGACTACAGGTGACAAATGAGAGGTGAGTCAAGAAATGATACGATGGGTTGATAACCCAACAGAGAAGACCTGGCTGAGGGACAAAGTATGTCTTGAATTTATGCATTGACCTCATTCACTGTTGCAACTATTTATGAGCACAATGGCCCTGAGAACTGGGCTGCTTCTTGCTACCAGTTTCGATGTAGTTTCTATTCTGCAGTTTGCAAGTAAGATTTGGGACTGCTACTGGTGCTTGATTATAGGTCTTCTTCTCTGCTCACAGTGGTTTATCCCAGAGACTATCTATCTCTTTTCAGTCATGTTGTTTTAAACTTGTAGAGATGCAAAACTTATCCATTGCTCATGCTGGTGGCAGCACAGATCTTGAGAACCTTGGCTGGCAAAAACTGCAGAGATGAATGGAGTAAATTGTTTTCTCTGATGTAGTCAGGCTGAAGGGAAGCCCATCACCCTGTCCTCTGATAAATAAAAAAAAGATGATTTTTCCCCATCTCCATGCGACTCTCTTTCTCCTTGGCTTCACTGAATTTTCACTGAATTTTTGGAGTTGGAAGGGACCGTAGAGATCATCTAGTCCAACTCCCCTGCCGAAGCAGGATTGCCCAGAGCTAGAGCATGTAAAGGTGTAAACCCCTTTCTCCTTCTTGGAACTGCTTTAAATCCCTGATCTGGCAGTTATTCCAAATAATACCAATTAATGTTGTTTTCACACAGAGGATGATGCCTTTGATGAATTATTTAGCCGTGCTCCAGATAAACTGGATGCTGTAAAAAAGGTAATTTACTCTTTTAATAGACATCAAGTTTTACAAAGTGAAACATAACTTTTCTCAGTGAAGTCATGAATTATCTTTTCTTCTGTCCTCTCCTCCCCTTCTGTTTTCTTTAGGTTTTTTTGAAATTTGTCAACAAGCATGTTGGAAAATTGGGATTAAACGTGAAAGACATCAAATCTCAGGTAGCCTGCTCTAACAGCTGCATGTTAACCGTGTTTTGTCAGCCACTTGAGTGTTCCCTCTCACCATTAGGATTCCTCCTTTTTGTTGTACTAATTTGAAACTTGGCAACATAACAATTATTTCTAGCTTCAGGTTAAGATACCATGCTTCAGTCTCTGAAGTTTCGGAAGGTAATACTATAGCTTTGTATTGAATGCTGCCTTTCTAATGCTCCTAGCGATGCTCCTTCTGTTGGGAAGGCAATTAAGGTGTTCTGACAATTAAACTGAGAGCCAAGTCAATCACTGGGGCTTGGTGATTGTTAATGCTGGATTTGCCTGGCGGTAGGAAGGCCTGATTTTCATTACATTTCCAAGTTCTATCCTCTGAACGTGGAGCTTCTTTCCAGCCCATGCAATTGCAAGAGAAGAGCTGGTTGGGCACCTTGGGATCTCCTCCCTGTCCTCTTCTGGGCAGGGTGGATGGTGGCTCACGTGGAGATGGGGAGCCACAGCATCCTCCCCGCGCCTCTCCCAAGCAAGCCAGGGATGGAAAACGAGCTCGGGGGGGACATCCCTCCTGGCTTTTTCTTTCCCTGTTTCTGCTAACGCTGCCGGAGGAATCAGCCCACAAGTCTTGCTTTGCTCCAGGGCTTCAAAACCTCAGTGTGGCGGTGGTGGCGGTCCCTGTAATTTATGCGGTGCGGATGAAAAGCAGAGCTGCACTCTTGAGCTCTTATGGGTTTTCCTGCCGGGCATCTGTGAGAGAGGAAGTTTTGCAAGTGTTTTGTCATAAATCTCAGGCAGCAGGCACAGTTTTCTTTTATTTATACTTACGCCGTTGTCGCTTGTGGTCGTCTGAAGTCTCTTTGCATCTGGAATAGTTTGTTTTAATAGCTGTCCTTTTACAACGTCGTATTTTTACTAATATGAACTTGGGAGCCTTATGTAACTAAATTTGACGTTCACTGTAGAAGAGGATGAGGGAACTGAGTCATTAGGCTCTCTGCTTGCCAGGGTACCATTTAAATTCCTTTATCGTTGGAATGGCATTTATCGGAGCCCTTTACTAAAAGCCAACATAATAAATAATAATCAGATTGTTCTTCGTCCAGTTTGCAGATGGAGTTATCTTACTTCTGTTAATTGGACAACTGGAGGGTTACTTTCTGAATTTAAGGGATTTCTTCCTGACTCCAGCCAGCACCACGGAGATGGTAGGTTGTTATTTAATTACTTAGAGCTTGAGGTTTCTAACATCTTGTGTGTTTAATGCTTCTGTATGTCAGTGAAGAGCTCTGCCTCTCGCTTTAACTGCTGCTGCCTGCGAAGTCATATGTGTGCAGTATCTGCAGGTCAGTACAAATGCCTGCACGTGGTGCTGTAAAAAAACCTTGGAACAGGTCTGTGTCTTCTTCAACCCACCCTTTAGATTCATATAGGCATTGATACGGTCTCCCCTCAGCCTTCTCTTCTCCAGGCTAAAGAGTCTCAGCTCTCTCAGGGAGATGCTTCATAAGGGAGATGCTCCAATCCTTGAATCATCTTTGGTATGCTATCTCCTGCAAGTCTGTCCTGCAAACAGGATTTTAAGTGGATGATACCTCTTGTGTAGCAGAACTGGATCCCTATAGGTTTCCTTATGCTGTGCTAAAAGCGTACCTTAATCAAGACATGACCAGAACATTTTGAAGGCCTCCTCTGTGCTTAGGAAGCTCTTGAGAATTTACATCTTTTCCTCCCCTGAGGCAGGGAGCTGTAACCTACCCAGCCAGACTTGCTTGACTCTTTTTCCAACCTCTATCAGGCAGATTTCATCAATGTTTTAAAAGAAAAAGGTGTTGTCAGCCAGGAAGCTACCACGTGCTGGGCTGCTGCTGTAAATACCTCCTCCACAGATCTAGGATGTCAAAAAGTTTTGGGATATTGGAGATATTTTCAAATTGTCTGTGGTGTGGGTAAAGATTTTTTCATTGGAGTCCCTGAATAGCTCTGAAAATCTTGAAACCATAGCTATTTTTCCTGAGTTATATTCACTTAGATCTCTGAAGGTGAAATATGTCAGAGCTTTTTTGCTCAAGAGCTGCAAGAGGGGAATCTCTCCTCTGGCGTGGTTTGTGTTCAAGCTTCTCTGCACAGACAAGGCTTTCGTCCGATTCCTGACCTCACCATAGTTCATCTCCCTGGGCAGCACTTATTTGTCATGAAAATCTCAGAATCCCTTTATTAATTAATAAACACTCTAATGGAGATTTTCATTAAAACATTGAAAAGCACAATTGTTGGAGATTTGGGTTAAAATTTTGACAAAAAGTCATTGCTTTTTGTCAGTCATCAGATGATGACTGTTAAAAATATTAGGAAAACTCAGAAGTTTTTTCTAAGATGATTCTGAACTGGAAAATATATTTTGAAGGGTTGAATTAAATAAAATCAAAGCATTTCCTTGCAGCTGTTTTTCTCCCCTTTCTCCTCTTCCACTTGCTTTTCAAAATTGTTTGCTCTGGTCCATTGACTTGGAAATAATTTTTTAATATTTCCAGTAACTTTATTCAGAGGAAGTCAATGAATATTTTTTTTCAATTTAAAATTCCATAGATAATAATTTTCTTTTTTGATCGTCACTAATCAAGCCTCACAGATCTCTTTGAAGAAATGAGATACTCCTACATTTTAGGTCCACATCAGAGCTCAGACTTTCTAGTCCTTACCCTGCACATCTGGTGGTCACTGACCTCAGAGAAGAATATAATGGGGCTGGATTCAGTGTACTGGTTCAGTAAAATTCTCTACATTTTAGTAAAATTTCATTTTAGGAAAGTTATTTCCAAGTACTGGACTTCTTGTTGAACCATTTGCCAAAGTGGTATTTACCATTTGTTTTTCCCCTGATATTAATGACAAGATGAAAAGTGGGATGACAATGTAACTGAAAATACTGAGCGACCATAGTTCAGCAGTCATTTGTACATGAAATATGTCTTTCAATTCCCTGGTGCTTTCTAACTCCCTGTCATTTTAGACGTTAATTGGTACAGTACAGTATGAAAATATAACCTTTGCTGAGATTTAAAACACGTCATTTGTGTTATAAAAATGGTGACAACCACACGCCCCGTTGTGGTTCAATGTGGTGCGTCGAATTTCCTTCAAGCAGAAAGCTTGAGGTTCAAAGCTGATATGTACACCTCATGAAGAGCAAGGAGGGGAAATTGGGACAGAAGCCATGAGAGTAAGGAGGAAACAGAAACAAGAAATAAGCAGGGCAGGAGCCCATGTTAGGGGGACAGGAGGGGTGAGGAATGCAGGAGGAAAAATTTGGGAGGTCACCCACCTGTAAGTACAAGAAGAAAACACTGCGTGGGTACATTTGTTGCTGTTTTTCTGGGTCCTTGTTACCAAAAATGAGGCTTACAAGAAACTGTAAAGAAAGCTTAGCTCTGGGGGCTCATGAATATGGAAAGATGTATATTCTAGGGACAAAATAGGCTGAAATTTGGGATGAACTTTGTGCAGTCAGATGAAGAAAATTCTGAAAGGGAGCCTTTGTGCTTATCTCAACTGTGGGAACTTGGCACTTTTGCCAAACCAGGCCCCGAGATGAAACTCTCCAAGTGTCCTGACCTCTGTCCAGTTGTAAATCCTAGAGAATTGGCCCAGCCCTTCTGAGTCTGGAAGCACAGCTGGATGAAACAACTTATTTTTCTAGATTGCCTTTCTTTATTATTTATCAGTATTTCTGTCTGAAGATTTATTTTGAAATCTGCGTGTTATCGTTCCTTGCAAATCTCCTATGTGTAACAGAGAGGAAAATGTGCCCCTTTTTACCTCTGGTGATTCATTAAGAAAAAACATTTGATTTATTCATTCTGATCAGAAAATTGTGTAGATCTGTATAAGCTTAAGCTGTCCTGGCTGCTGACTATCAGAGGAAGAAAAACAAGCCTGAATGCAAAGTGTGAATCTCAGTTACTTGAAAATCAGAGAGACAGGTAAAACATAAACTTATTGCTTCAGAGAGTGCAGTTTTTGCTTGGCTTATCTGTGATATGCCTCCTGAAGGATAAATTGCTCAGTAGCCTCAAGAATGTATGAAGAGACAGTCTGGAGCTTGTTCAGGACTCCTTGCTTCATTAGAGGTAGGGAGTTACCAACAAATTAACAGCCAAATAAACAACAGCCCTTAAGCTACAAGAAGCTAGTAATGGGATGGTGTACTACTTTAAAAAAAAAATAATTCATGACTACTGCATATGTGTGTGATACTGCTTTTGTGTGGGGAAGGGAGAGAAAAACAAGTGAGGAAAAATAAAAAAAATCTTAATTTCTCAGGAGTAATAAATATTAAGATCACCACTGCTCGTACTGTTTATAGACATCTTTATATGTTAAAGCATAAACTTCAAGCTTACAAGTATAGCTGATTGGAAGATTTCCCAATCTTCGAAATTCTGAGTGAAATATAGAGAACTTTTTCCTTATGTATTTCCTTACCACACTTTGTTTGTTCCAAGTGTGGTAAGCGAATGGGCATTGTTAAAAAAATAGAAATAAATTCAATCCTATGCATCTATTAGATCCAGTTATGAGTCTAGCCTGTTTTCCCTGTGGAAACATCTATTAATCCAAGACTTTCACATATAAGGTCTATTTTTAAATAATTCTTCTGCCCACTTTACGGGATAAGTTTTGTTAGAAATGGATTTTTACATCCAATTTTATATGATAATTGGTAGAACTTCTAAAGAGCACTCCATCAAAAATAAGGAGATTAATTTGAGTACATATTTATGAATCAGAATCTTAATTCAGCTACTAGAGAAATACTTTTAAAAACCTCCTGGTTTTCTACCATGGTTGAGTAGAAAATATCTTCTGTTACATTGATCTCTCTCTCTCTCATGAACAGCTTCACAACGTTAACCTTGCACTGGACTTGCTGACAGATGGAGGCCTTCTGAATTTTTATGTGAACTCTGAAGGTGAGTCATGACGTGCAAGCTCGTCTGGAATAGAATTGCTAATATCCTGGCTTAAAAGTTAGGGTAATTGAAGAAAGTAGGTTTTGCAGTGTGACATTGACACATCTTGTTATATGGCTGCCCCATAGCTCCTCATGCAGGATGAATAATAAAAAAGCTGATAATTGTTTTGAACCATCTTTACTTCTCTACTAAAAATGTTGGATTCTTATAATTTTAGTAACTTTACACTAAACTTAACAAATACTGACTTATTAAATGGTTTAAAGATTTAAATCAGTGGCAGCTCCTAGGGAAATTATAGCAGCTGAGCTAGAGGGAAAGCTATTTTCCTAGCTCATTAAAAGTTTTAGTGAGTTACAAATAAGCTTGTTTCATGTGGAAGGACTCCTTGCAGAATGTGTCCTGAAGATCAGAAACACTGACCGCTCTATTCACACCCAGAAGAGCTGGTGGTTCAGTCTCCTGGAAATGAAATTCATAGATTTTAAGTTGCTGTTTTGCTTGGTTCAGATCTGGGAGCTGAATATTGATCTCCTACATCCAAATGAATGCTTTCATTGCTGCGTTAATGTACATGCATGTTCCTCTCTCTTACCCCATCACAAAAACATCCACTTTCATTTTGATGAGACCAATTTACCAATTAAAAAAGTGCTCCACAGAAAAAAAATTCTGAGCAGCTCCTGGTGGGATGAGGGACGTGGCTACATTAATGGATGGTGCTGTCACCACTTAGCCTGACCTCTTGCAGGGCACATAACCTCACCTCATCATCCTCAATAAAGCTCAAAAGCTTGTTGTTGAAAAAGTCTTTATTAAAAATAGAAAGCATTATCTCTTCCCCTATTAGTTATTCATAAGCAGGTGGCTGCATGTGTTTAGTATTTAACTCATGGAGGAGGAAGGATAGAATTTAGGACTTTCTTTGGTGGGACCCTTTTTTTTTTTTTCTTTTTCCAATAGTGCTTTGATGATGTTGGCAGTTTGCATGACAGGCATGCACAAATTGTGGGCTTTTTTCCATATTTCACAGAGCTAGGAGTTTGGAAAGCTATTTGTGTGTTACCGTTGAAAAGAGTAATCTGTGTGAGCTCAGGTCTCCATGCTGAGATTCACCTTTTGCATGAAAGGAGTCAAACCCATGCTTGCTTTCCTTCCCTCTGGCTATTCTGCACCACCTCAAAAACAGAGTTGATCGATGTAAGAAATACTGGTGCCAACATCTGCAAATCCTTTAGCTTCACTGAGAAAATCCTCAGCTAGTGGTTGAATTTAATATGATTTAGGGGTACTTATTACAGCTATACTATTTAGACTGTTCAAGGATCTCATTTATTAGTGTTTCATTGTTAGTCTTTCTCCCAGTGACTTACAGCACTGTAAGAAGGCCAGTAAACCCTCTAAATCAGTTACTGTCTTCTGTTGCAATTATTAAATACAAGAGCAGTTTGTTTAGCTGAGAATACAGAAGCTGAAAACTAAAAGAAAAAAAAAACACAAAGAAACAAACAACAACAAAAAACACCCCAAAAACCCCAGCCAACAACAGCAAAACACAATGGAAACATTACAACAAAAAACTAGTGTCAGATAACTCCCAACATGATTCCTGCCGAAGAATATTCATAAAAAACTGAAGCTGTAAATTCCTATTAAATTATCTGTTCTGTTCTCTGCTAGTGAAGAATTATTTCTTACTATGCATTATTTATCCTGTCTTCCAGCAAGGTAGTGCAGTGAAGGTCCCATTTCCTTAAGTTTATTTAATAAATAAATGATTTTCTAGCTCTCAGGTTGCTGTTTTGCTTCTTGTTAACAAGTAGATTGTCTGAGTTCAGGTTATAATTGGAGAACGGTGGAAGATTGTCTCTGGCGGTTGCAGTTCTATTTCTATTCCGGGGATTGCTAATACTTCCCATCTGGTTTTGTTGTTTCTGGTTTGTGTATCCACAGATATTGTGAACGGAGATATGAAGACTATAATGCGGATTCTGTATTGCTTGTATTCCAAATACAAGACCAAAGAAACATGAAGAGCAAGGCCAAGAGCTTGGGCTTTTTTTTTTTCTTTTTTATTTCCTTTTCTTTTTTTTTTTTTCCTAACATCTCATGGTCTGATTTTTTGAATTCCCAGCTCTGTTTGCCACCGTTTATGTACATGCACTTGTGTTTGACACTGGGTGTGTTAACATTGTATATGTGAGTATGTATTCATGCAAGGTTCCACAAGGTTCCATGAGTAACTGTAGGTATGTGTGTGTCCAGGGTCAATGTACTGTCTTATTCTGTGGTTGTAGCTCTTGCTCCAGCCCTGTCTCTTGCTTTCTCTGAGTCCCCCTAGTGCTGCAAAGAAGTGCAATATATGTTTTATTCTAGAGTCTGCATTCTGGAGGTGAATTTGGAAGCTGCTTTTGCAGCCTCCTCGCTTTCCTGCTTCTGAGTTACTCTGGAAACTAGAGAGGTGAAAGACCCACCACGGCATCCCTGGGGAAGATTGCAGACACACCTGAAGTTCAAAACCTTCTTTATTAGACAAGTGGCCAGCTGTCGTCAGGAAAGAGGGTATGGATTGGACACCAAATGAAATGAAATCTGAACTGATCAAGGGTTTGGCAAAAGTTTCGCCACTTTGCCTGCTTGAGTATGGAAAGGGGATTTGGAACAACATGGTGGCATGAGACTGTGTTGTAAGGATCTCTTGCACAGCTGTAGAAAGATGCTCTGATTTCTTGTCTAAGCTAATGCCAACAATAATTGGCCAACTGTGGCCAGCTCCAGCCTGTTACAGCCCTGATGGAATCTCTGACTAGTGGGAATGCCCATTCCTGTGTCAAGCATATTGTAGAGTGACTAACGTGACCACGCTTTTCCCTCCAGTAAGAGGTGGACGGATGCTGGCTTCCTCTCCAGCCGGTACAAGTAGAGACCATCATGGGCAGGAGTAGTGAAACCCTCAGCTTCTGCCACTTCTGCCAGCACACTGGTGCTGCGGGGACTCTCACACTCCTCCGAGACTCTCTTTGCTGAATTTGTCCCATGACTGTCCCCAAGCTTCCCAGAAGCTCCCTCTGGATGCAGCGAGGCTTGCCGCAATTTATGTTACCTGCCACCCTTGGTCTTACTCAGGGGTTTTAAATCAGAACTTCTTCAAAACCTCCACCTGCTCCCTTGACCCTAAAAATTATGTCATACTTGTGTTGCATAAAGCTTGAGATTTAATGAAAAAAAAAAAAGAAAGGTTTTTATATTATTTTGTCTTCCATCTAAAATGATTTAATTTCCTGTCATCAGTGACTCTGACATTTGATCTCTGATCTGATTTCCCCTTTCTGTGTGTTAAGGGGAAACCAAATCTTGCCCAGTATGAGTGCTGACATTTCCAGATGAGAATTTGTTGTGTCTAGTGCTGGATCGTACAGCCTAAGAAAAATCTTTAGATAACAATGCTGATAAGTCTTCGAGTCCTGCCTTTGAAAATGGTAATACTGCACAGCTGGAGGAAAGAGTTCTGCAAACTGCCCTGAGTCTAGTCCTTTTTGCACCAAGAATTACCTTGCTATGTTTTTACAGAGAAGAATCCAATGTGTGATGCCAATGAGCTACAAGAAGGTCAGCTTGCTTCCATAGCAAATGTTAGTTGCATGTGCTGTTTTGAATGATTTAAGTGAAGAATACTGTTCTTTTTTTTTCCTTATGCACGTCTCCATAGGTATCTTGCTTTATTCCTTAATGGGCTTCAAACAATCGACTGGGAGACCTGAGAAATTTGTCCTTGCTTCAGAGATCCCTGCTGCCCTTGCTGTAACGTGGCAAGTGGATTGTAGAACAAATCATTATTGAGCAGATAAAATGGGGAGGTGGAGAGCAGGGGAGAGGGGGCAGGAGGTCGTTTGGTGGTATTACAGAAGCAGCGTGGCCTTTTCCACCCAGGAAGTCAACCTGAATCTCTTCCCCTATGCTGGTGACCAGAAGTCATTTCCAGTACATGACATGACCTAGAGGCTATGAAAAAGTCAGTGGTGGAGAGATCAGCTGGTGCTCTCCTGGTTAGATGGTTGTTATGGCTCAAGGAAAGGGATTTTTCGATGCATGTTCTGAATTTTGTGGTCCCCTCCTCCAGTGTAAGTAAATCCAGCACTTGTACTTCTGCAGATTCCTGGCAGTGGAACTCTTGATCTTGATATTTACTAAAAGAAAGGGTCATATTCCCTTCCCAACACCAGCTTGCCTAAACCTATTATGAACAAGTCATTCTTGAAACCGTATAGGGGGAAAAAAAATGACAGCTAATGTGCTAGAATCAAAAACATATCGAGACTAAAAATGGATGTTTTAATGTTTTTTATGTTGTGAGCCAATTTATTACATGCTTGATGTCTCTGAACACTTTGATAAAGAGCCTGTGTTTGATTCCAAAAACATGCTACAGAATTTTACCAATCCATCATACAGACACTCACTCCATAAATTGGTGTAGAATTCACAAGTGCAGTATTTACATTTGAGATGTGGTCACAAACTTGGCATAGTTTTCATAGTAAATATAAAGTGACAGCTAAAAAGACTATTCCAACAATATGAAACTGGGGAAGAAAGAAATAGATATTTTATTGTTCTCAGATGTTACTTTTGCCTTACATAATAATAACTTGTTTCCCCTTTCTCATATATGGTAATGAAAAATGAAACTGCTTACTGTTTTAGCCAGGAAATTAACAGTATTTTGAATAAACTAATCTCTCTCTATGAGAGCCTGTTTATTGACACGTAATTAATTTTGTAATTTTCATGTTTAAACCCTAGATAGTAAGCTGTTCATGATAGAAAAGCACGGTGGACTATTAAGATGTTAGATTTTTTTATTGTACTCCATAGCTAGGTATGCAAGTTTAACTGCGATGACTGTTCAGTTTTCCAGTGGAGTCACTGGATGACTGGGTCACACTCTGTTTCCAAGGAAGAACATGCAGTCTGTTTATCTTTTAAATAACCAGATGGTCTAAGAGTTTCAGAGCCAGAGAAGAGCCCTACAGGAACTTCTGTTATTATCCTAGTCTCAAAGATAAGTGGCACGGTGGCATTGCAGCAAGGCACGGCCAGAATGTGGAACAGATCTGAAGTGTTTCTATCTCCTGATTGCTGACGTTTTTCTGTTGTCCTGTCTTTCCATAGGTGGAAAGATGTCTTTCCAGAGCTAAAGTGGCAAGGGTGGATAGAAGTGCGGATGGAAAGGGTAGACTTACCATGGTGACTTTAAAAGAAGCAGCAGTTGCACAAAAAAAACCCCAAAACAAAAAAAAAGCAAAAAAAAAAAAAAAAAAATAGCAACGGGCACAAGTTGGAACATTGGAGCTTCTACTCAAATATGAGGAAAAACTTCTTTACAGTGAGGGTGACAGAGCCCTGGAACAGGCTGCTCAGGTTGGTCATGGAGTTCCCTTCTCTGAAGATCTTCAAGACCCACCTGGATGCAGTCCTGAGTGATGTGCTCTAACATGCTCTGGGCAATTCTGCTTCAGCAGGGGAGTTGGACTAAATGATCTCTGTGGTCCCTTCCAACTCTAAAAATTCAGTGAAAAGTTTTCATTAATGGGATCAAGGGTCTGAGACAGCTCCTGGCTGTAAAACCTGGGAAAGCAAACCTGGAGATCTGTCCCTGCTATCAAAACCCATTCTTCTCTGTGGGAAGAAGATTCTGTTGCCATATTTTCTTGCCATCTTTAGCTAGAGCCCACTCACCAGGACCTTGCTGGTGTGGCTCTCTGGGAACTGGGCAGTTAAACTCCAGAGGGAAAATGCTGGCAGCTCCCAAATGTGCTTGATGGGTTGGACCAGCACCTACCCTCCTTTGAGGTGGAGCCTGTTATTAGTGTCTATCTTTTTCTTTCTTTCTTCTTTTCCTCCCCTTCTCTTTTTCTTTTCCTGTGGTTTCTATCGTGTTGCTTCTTGCAGGGACACATCCCCTCTGTCGATTGCAAAAGTCTCTTTGGCAATTAGGCTTTCAAACCATGAAGGAAGCTAATTGAAATTCTGTCCCTCCATGAGCTAGAAGGGCATGAGTGTGTTTGTGTCTGTGTGAGGAGATCTTGCTGTTCCTTTTCTTAGAGGCTTCTGAAATTTCCCCAAAGAATAAAAGCCATTTTCACTTTTTACATAAATGTTTTTCTAGTCAATATTATAATAAAGAATAGATGAAAGTGTTATTTTGGAGGAAACAAAGTAGTGTATAAGAGCCCTTCTACTTGCTGTGGAGATGGATGCGTTTCCTGTGCTACTCAAAATTTTCTAGGGTGGTGACAAGTTGAACAGGACACAGGAGTAAAACATGGAGAGGTGAGTTTTGAGACTAGAGATGATCTAATCAAGAGAACACTACTGTGGACTGGAACAGCCCTGTCGTCCCATCTTCTCCATCAGCTAGTTGTACTTTCTATAACTTTAAAATGAAAAAATAAACACCTCACAACAAATAACCTTTATTTTTTTTAGCATTTTTATTTGAGCAAGATGCCCCTTTGCACCACGGCACCTTTGCCATTGACTTTTCCCTTAGTGCTTCCAGGTGTCTAGGCCTTTTTCCCACATCTCATTCCGTTACAACTGGAGTCCCCTAAGCTGTTCTGCTCCAGCCACTGGCTAGAGTGAAAGTTTTTAAGGATTTTATCCAATGATGACCTTTCTCAGGCTGCACTTAATGAATTTCACATACCTTGACAGGAAGCCAATAAAATAACAGGAAACAACAGAGAAATGTTAGGAGAAGGGAGGTGCTTAGTCAAAACTGGATGAATTTTATCTGTAGAACAGTGGCTGGCTGCTTGGATGAGAACTACTTAAAGTTAGATAATTTATCTAAATTATCTAAACTCTTGCTATCATGAAGTGCTAGTTCAGGTGTTTCATGCTGTCTCCTTCACCTGTATTCCAGGTGCCCATCAGGCTTTATGCCCTAAAAGAGCTGCAGTCTACCCTGGGCTCATCTTCATGCCGTGGAGAGCATGTGCTCCACAGCAATTGGGTGGTTTAGTTTCTTTTGGGAAACGGAGCCCAACTGTGGAGTTGTGCCCATGAAGGTAAATCAAAAGTTCAAATATATGGACTGAAATGCCTATGGTGAAATACAAATATGTTCTTTTCCCATCTTTTTTCATCTTTTCGCCACTCAACTATCTCGCCCTGCTTTTTTCCAGTTTTCCCATTGGAGAAACATTTTATTTTAGTGAAAAATGTCAACCATCACATTCAGTAGCCACTTTCATACCAGGGCACTCTGTGTCTCAGGATCCTGAACTACAGAACATTCTTTCAGTGAAATGTCCAGGGGAGTGATGGGGGCCAGTTTGTCCCTGGGCTTGGATGTCTTTCAGGACCACCTGTCGCATAATCCAGGCCTGAGAACATAATAAATATTTTAAAGTCTGTAACCAGAGTGCTAGCTAGGCTTTTAGGATACAAAAGCCAGGAAAAATAAATTGTATAGAGTAAAAAAGCCACAAGTTTCAAAGTAGTTCTTAGCATGAATGGTTTTGGTAGAAATACTATTGCAAGCATATTGTATGACTTTAAATGCACCTAAAGAATGCACTTCTGTTATGTGACAGAAAAGAATTTAGTTAGTTTGGGCGACATTAAGTTTTGATACTGTCCTACTAATGTAAGGAAGTCTTAGTAAAATCAGGTATGTCTTTTATCAGGTTATTCTACAGACATGCCAACTAAAATTGTGCAAAAAAAGAATCAACCTCAATTTACAGTCTCCTTCTAATATCCAGCTTTTCTATGTGTTCTTTCCCCTGCGTATTTCAGTGCTTTGGCATTCTGACTCCTTGCGCCCCCCAGTTTTCCTCCCCCTTGTGCTGCTGGCCCAGGTGGCCAAACAGCTGCCTTTCAGCAGTGCTGCTCCTTCCCCTCTCCATGCTCAGAGCTGCTGGGGTGTCACTGGGAAGTATCATCTAGAGAAGTCATATTTGCATTGCAAAAAAGCTGTGAAAAAAATCTGGAAACACCAGCTGGCTGCTGTGTATAAGATTTTGAAATGTTTCTCAGTGGTATGCAAGAATTCCTTTGTCCTTCCTCCAACGTGAAAAATAAAGTCAAAGATAGAAGGTAGCGTTTTGTCTGACCCAGAATGATAGGGATGTAGAAGTATATCCAGATCACACTAATGAACTAATTTCCATCCCCATTTTACCTTTTTATGCAGGGCAGCTAGGATGTGTGTGTGTGTAGTTTTCCTGGATGTGGTCCCTTTTTTGGCAGGAAAATGTTGAACAGGGAGGTTTTGAACACTTCTGGATGTTTGAGAACTCCAGCAGATTGGGTTCCTCTGAGGTAGCTGTTGTATGCCAGGATTTTTTTGTAGTTTTGCGTGGGATTTCTGGATACCAGTATCCCAGTTGGCACTGGTGTGAATGTGCCTTCTGCTGTATTGTCAGGCGTAGCAGTGTAGCTTCTCCTGGATGTGTCGGGTTTGCAGTGTGCAAGGAGAATTAGGTATGTGTAGGACATACCTCGTAACTGTGACACCTCAGGTTTGCTCTGTCTGTGCTCTGCTGGTTTTGTGCACGTGCTTGTCTATAAGAAATCTTGCTGTGGCAATATGTCCTTCATCAATAGCAAACAGTGACAGAAGGCTGGACATCTCCTAAGGCAAAGCTCAGAGGTTGGATTTGGGGCGATTACAGCACAGACAAGAGGAATACAGATTGCACACCAAGACTCTTCCAAATAAGTGTATCTTAAGTAAGGGAAATTTAAGCACGCAATTTCTATACGCAAATACAGAATCACAGAATCTTTATGGTTGGAAGAGACCTTTGAGATCATTGAGTCTAACTGTACACAGACCAAAAAAAAGCCCCAACAATCTTGGCCAGTAGAGCAAGCCTTTGAGTGCTATATTTACACGTTTCTTAAATACCTCCAGGGATGGTGACTCTACCATCTCCCTGGGCAGGCCATTCCAATACCTGTAAAGCCTCATAAATACCAGTAAATGTTAGTAATACCTAGTAATATTACAGAGCTTAAAGAGCTACAGGTTCAATCTTGGTGCTTTCTTAGTCCTTAGAGTTACTCATGAGATCACCAGCAGGATAAGCTTTGAAGACTTTTGCTTCTCCTGATGATGTAGGCTCTGTCTGGAAGGGCAATAAAGACTGTAGGGAAAGGGATTTTTTAGGATCTTGGACATGAAGCCAAAAGGGTAAGAGCGTTTGATGGAATTTCTTAAAGGGGATCCCCACTGTAGAAATGTTGACTTTGGCTCACTGCTAAGTTTAGAAACCATGTAAAACATGTTCCATGCACTTTATACAGAGCAGATGGTACAACAGGATTTACTGGTTCCAGTGTGTCAAATAACAGATTGTCTAGAAAAGTTTGCTTGCTTTTGGCAGACAATTTAATTCAGCTCATAGTATGTTACTGAAGTTCATTGCGCATCTCTGCAGAAGTAGGCAGCTAACACATTTTATGTCATCTGCTATAGCAAAAGTTTCTTAAATAATAAAAAAAATATGTTAGAAGTTGTGTCCCTACTTGTTCTCTTGAGGTGGGGAAAGGAGTCTCAAGTGTGTAACTAGGAAAAGCAGTCTGAAATCATGTTCCAAAGCCACAATCTCCTTCCAGTTGGTACAACGTTATATTATTCATTTGCTTTTTATATACTTATTGAAATAATTCCTCCCTTTATTTTGGAGTTGGAGAAACACAGAAATCTCATCATTTATTGAAAAAAAATACAGTTTCTACAAACTTTTAACATCTACACAGAATAGTCACAGATTTGGTACCAGTTATGATCAGACATATTTGGTAAATCAAGGCATTGTATAATCTTAACAATTAGGTCTGAGCATACACAAATATAGATGTTAAAGTACTAATAAAATATACTTGTGTACAGCTTAATCATACTAAGCATAATCCTGTTGTGAAGGGACCCTAAGAAGGACTAGCTTCCTCAGGTCGGTATGTCTGTGTCATTGCATGTTTTTCTCTTTTCTGAAACAGTTTCTCAAAACCATTTTGGTGTAATCCAAACAAAAGTACTTGAGCCTGGGCTGGTCTGGTATACTCAGCAAGCAAGTAAGTCACAGCTTTACATGACTTTTTCTTGCAATGATAATAGCTTTGCCAGATGGGTGACAATCTGAAACTACTGTCAAGTTACCTGCTTGCTACTAAGCTGAGCTAATATGTTGAGCATCCCAAAGACCAGGTCATGGGATGGGGTTTACAGATGGTATCTGAGGAGCATAAAGTCCTACAGACTGTTACTATATGTTATTCCAAGGGGTGGTAATATCTTAAAAATTGTCTTTTTCTTCTAAAAGTATATCATAATCTCTAGCTGTGAATCACTATGCCTGTTTTGCATTTCATTCCCTTATTGCACGTTTTGAATTTGAAACCAAGTTGCTGAGGTGTGTCTTCTGTGAACCCATCTGTGCCAAACTCAGAGGGTGGGAGTCAGTAATATTGCTGAGTTCTTCAGTGTGAAGCTTAAAAACGTGTATTTTTTCTTCTGCAGACCACTAACTAGTACAGTCACTACTTGGGCCAAAATGGTGGCCAGCACTGTGTCAGATGCTGTGTCTTGTCTGTCGATGCAAGGTAAGGCTTGTGTTGGCAAGGACAAGGGTGGGGGAAGGAGGAGGTATGCTGGTGTTTTCACTACACACAGTTCCTACAGGCCTCCAAGATTTTCAAGACACAGACAGCAGCAGGTTCCCTCCCGCGAATCCAGTCTGATGGCAGACGATGCTGTTGCCAGCTGGCATGGCTTATTATGACTTTGTTATTAATCATGATTTGCCAGTTTTCTCTTGCTCATCCTGCCTGCCATTTCTTGTTATCACCAGTGGAGATGCCAGTGCCTCCAGTGGGGTAAGGGGACTACCATTTTCAGAACCTCCTTGTCACGGTCAATGTTATCTCTTAGGATTTCCAGGGAGAGCAGAACCTGCCCAGAGTCTACAGCTCTGTGGGTGAGGGGAGGTGATCGGCATCTCTGTGAGGAGTAGCAAAGAACCCTTGACAGACTTGAGTTATGGCAGGGCAATGAGGTAAATGGACTTAAGGGCTGCAAGAGATTGCAGGGGAATGTGTTACCTGGAGGAGGAAAGTAAGGGGGCATGGGTAGCTTGGAGGAGGAGAGGACTGGGCTGGGACTGAAGAGGGAAGCTGGAAGGTGGACAGGGAAGATTCCTTATTTTCTCAGCAGTGTCACAGTTCTTCATGTCTTTCCTTTAAAGACTGCAAGAGGAGACAGTAATAAAGGCAAGAAATCTGCTCAAACCTCAACCCAGCAGGGACAAGCTGGGTGTTTGGGGACCTTCAAGTTTGGGTTCCTTAGAGCAAAGGTCCAGCAGGCTGAGCATAGTCTGCTTTAATGTCAGCTTGTGCCAGCTACTGAGGTAGTACTTGTATTGCTTCTGTTGGTGCAGAGCCTGAGAAAGGTGGTCTCAGACCTGAGTCTTTGCCGGGGTTCTACCCTATATATACTGGCATTTACATAATGTCCTCATGACCACATCATTTGGAGAAATGATGGTGGGCAACCATCACTTCCAAATCCTTTTTTTAACAGATTGGTAGTCAAGCATGTCAAAATCCATCAGCAAATAACCTTTCTGAGTGTACTGCAAAATTTTCTATCCTCCAGCTTCTCACTGTTTTGCTCCTTGTGACTTTACAGAAAGTGTGTATGAAGTTCTGCCAGCATATAGTGGTGGTACTACACAGGCAGGAGTTCACAGGAGTAAGTGACCACACAAT
This sequence comes from Scolopax mira, assembly GCA_004320125.1. Classification (NCBI taxonomy): domain Eukaryota; kingdom Metazoa; phylum Chordata; class Aves; order Charadriiformes; family Scolopacidae; genus Scolopax; species Scolopax mira. The sequence continues at coordinate 91,995 of BJBW01008375.1, forward strand.
CTTGAGGGCAGAAGAGTCAACTGTGTACCAGGAATGGTGAAATGAGTGCTGGAGTAGGCAGTGCCTTCCCTCCTCCCTACTCTGCCCAGGGGAAGTGCTAACACTGCCCAAACTTTGCACTTTCTGGGTCCTGTGGATGGTTTTTTTCAAGACGCCCACCATTGCCTTAACTGTGAATTCAGTGGGAGTTAAGCCAAATTTTAGAGCATTTTGGAAAACCCTTTGCAAAATATGTAGTCTGCCATTCACAGGGATGCTGTCTGGATGCCTTCCAGAGCAGCTCCCAGGCCCAGCAGGACCATCACTGAGTGCTTGTGAGAGTGACAGACTCCACCTGTGGGATGCAAATGGAAGCAAAGGTGGGATGAGCGTGGGCACCTGGGTGCTGACCCATTCCAGGCAGAGCTATGGACGTGCGTGTTGGAGGCAATTCCACCCCCCGCCTCACAACTTTCCCCTGGAACAAAATCTATTATAAACTTGGTGGCTCTAGAAAATCCATTTGTTGCTGGCCTGGAGCTTGTCCAATCAAGAAACCCTCGTTTGCAATCCTAGTAAGCAGCATGAAATGTTCACTTCAATTTTGCTCCTAAGCTATTTTTGATTAACTGCAGACATTTGTGCTGACTTTTCAGTGGCAGCCTCTTCACATACTTAGCCATATTTGCATGTAGCAAAGGGTATTTGGGCACGAACAAGGATATTTCCTTATTACTTTGCAGTATCTCGGATTTCCTCTCATCCAAGCGCAGAAGCAAATCCAGTATTAGTGGTTTAAGGATTAATTGTCTATCAGGGAGTTGAAGCAAACAATTTATGGAAATCAGGCTCGTATTATCTTTGGAGAAATAATTGTGAACAGCCAGTACATCCCGAGGAATGGGGGTTGGCTTTTAACCGATTGATAATCAAACATGGCAAAATCCATCAGCAAATAGCCTGACTTAGTGTACTGGAAAATTAACTAATGGCTGGAGATATGCTCCTCTCTGAAATTATTCTTTCTGTGATTTGACAGCTCTAGTAAGCCAATTGCTATGACTTTAATTTCATACTTAGCTTTCCGTGAGGATGTGTTGTAATGGTTGCTTTGGCTTCTGCCCTCTAATGAAGATTTTAATTTTTGATATTCTTTTTTTTTTTTTTTCTTCAGAAGAGAAAGGGCTTTGCAAACTAGATTGATTTCATATTAAGGAAAGATGGTGTTTCTGGACTAGGTGGTCCTTGTGCCATGCTGAGCGGTGGCGGTGATGGTGGGGAGCTGCCATGTGCTGCAAGCAGGTATGGCCCACAGTGGGCTCTGTGGGACAGTGTGCTCTTGCAGCCTGGTGGTGACGATGAAGGTGACTCCAGGGAGATGCTGCTGCTATGGGAGTCCCAATGGGCCCAGCTGTGGATGTGGGAAGAGGAGGAGCTGCAGAGTTTTGAGTATGATTAGCCTGTCCCTCGGACACTGTCCTGTCCAAATCCTTACATCTGTTTAGGATGGCCAGTGTGGCTTCCTGACTCAGGAACTGATTAACGGTGGTGTCCATCCAGGGATGGGTGGAGGCAGCCCTCCTGCTCCTGTGTCCTGACCAGCCACCTCCTCAAGTGGCCACTGACATCTTCCTCACATAAGTGGGCTCCTTTCTGAGCTGGGCAGGCATGCTCATGGAGATATGTGATTAGTGGTGTTGGGTTGGCTTGTAGGGAAGGTGCCAGGCTCAGCCCACCGCTCCACAACAGCCGCCTGCCCTGGGGGAGCTGCTCCATTTCGGAGACCTGGGATAAAAGCCCTGCAACTCCCTCCACCTTCAGTTCTGCTGAAACCCTTGCTAAAATTACTGCTTCTTGTTTTCTCCGTGGTTTATTTTTTTTTTTAATTTCTTTTAATTCTGGCTTTTCCATAAGTCTCTGCCTTTGACATGCAAGCCAGCATGCTTTGTTTCGCTCTGCAGCAGGCGACTGCTGAGGCAGGGATGTTTCCCAAGGCTCAACTGGGGTGAAGGCACCTGTTATAAAGCCACCGATGTGTCCCCAGAGCTCACCAAATGTGAAGTGGTTTTGAAATATAAATTTCTCTCCTGGACAGAGCTGCCATGGGTCTGCACATAGAGCACGCTCCTGGGGGGGCGGCCTGGGAGGTTGGTCCAGGCGGGATGCTAGTTTTCCTGGAACATGGGGTGGGGGACATCCACCAGCTCAGAGGTCTTGATGGGTACATGCAGAAACAGCTCAAATAACCTCCTTTTCAGCATTTTTTAGGGTCTGTTATTTTTCATCCTAAAATGTTTTTTTCCTCAGGTACCTGCAGTGTCTGACACTGTGTATGGAAGGGCTGCATCTGTGTAGGCTAATCTGGCTTTCTGCCTGCTAAATTCCATACAAAATTCTGTTTCAAAGTGCCTAAATGAAAATAATGACTAAACAAGCCAATAAGTAAGAAATTTCAGTAATAATTTTCTGATACAGGAAGTAAGAATCTGAAAAAACATGTGCTAAATTAAAGAATATTTCTTGAGGGTAGAGGAGAGGTTCCAAGTTTACCGTAAAGATTGTCTTTACTTGCAAATCTGCATCCCCCTGTGATTACAAGTCAAGGCAAAATATGCTTTTTATTTGCAAAGAAAAAGAAAAAAGCACTAATGTAAAACCACGTCTCTAACAGAGTTGCTTTAGGAGGAAAGCTCTATTTGCGTAAAATCTCCTCCGACCCTTCAGTGATGAGATGGTTTGTGCACTGGATCGTGAATCTTTCAAAACAAACCGTGGTCGCCTGTGCAAACCCCCTGCAAACAAGAAATGGAGTCCAACTATATGTAATAAAGACAGAAGCAGAAAGCTCTGCAACCTGCTGAGATAAATGTTTTCAAGCCTGGGAAATTCATAAGGCCTAAACAAGCCGATTGAGAGAGTTCCTAAATGAAGATTTTTTTTTTTTTTAAATTATCAGTGGCCATACTTCCAGCCTTTCTTCTGCTTTCTATATTCTAATGTCTGAGGTGCATCCCTGATAATTACCATGGGGAGAGCCGTTGTGATAATGGTGCCTTTGTATTCTCTTACTAAAAAAAAAAAAAAAAAGCCAAAAAAAAGCCTTTGAAGTGGTGATTGAATTTCCTTTTTTTTTTCTATAAAATTCTTCAATGATTGCCTCAAGAAGGTAGCAGGGCAGGTGAAAGCAAATCTCAAATACTGGGTCTAGAAAGATAATAGCATTAGCAACTTGCTTCCAGTAATTCCTAATAGCAATATCCAGCCTTATCTGCTTTCAAATGATACTCCACTGAAAAAAAAAAAAAGGTGTGGAGGGGACAAAAGCTGCTAACCTTCTTTTCCCTCTCAGAGTCTAATGCCATTATAGTAATTTGTGTGCAATTTTCCCCCTTTCTTCTGGTGTTTGGTATTTTTTTCCCTTTTTAGGCTTTGTATCTAATCCCATACCATGTCAATAAATACAATAAGAATCTGGCTACAGATATTTTTAGTTTTGCCTGATTTTGCCTTGTCCTTCCCTCTCTGGTGCTGCAGGGCTGGGGATGAGGAAGAAAGAGAAGTAAGGATGCGGAAAGAAGGAACTCTGACAGTCCTGCTGTCACCCTGAACTTCTCCCAGAGCTTGTGTGGGGCAAGAGAGGTCACCTTGCCTCCATTGTGCCTTGGTCAGTATTTTAGAGGGGGAATCATCCCTCCCTTCAAGGTGTTTCAACCCCAGGTGCTGTGTTACCACTGGAACAAGGGTTTCTGTTCCTCTGTTTCATCCTGTCTCTTTCTTGACATTTCTTTCCTTAGAGGAAATGAACTCGGTAAGTGAAATGGATTTATAAATAATCTGAAGATAGTTAATAATCAAAAAAATCATGTAAGAGAATGGTTAAGATGGACAATGGTAGCTTTGTAGCTTGAGCTTTGCTAAGGAGAGATGAAAGGCTGAAGTTTTGTGTCTTGTCCATACTGAGCAGCTCAGATTTAATAGACTGAAACAAAATGTTATGTTTTAGCACTCACAGTGGGGAGTGAAATAACAGAGAAATATTCCATAAATCAAGAAGAGCACCAGCGAGGGCTTAGTTAGTTTTTTGTAGTGCAATAATCCAGTTTGATATGCTCTGTGCAAGTTATGGATGTTAGGTTTAGTCTCAGTATGATAATTCAAACTTCCCAGTATTGGAAACTGCTGTAGGTGCTATAGGTGCTCCAACAAAATGAAAAGAGGTGAAAGAATTACTTGAGAATGTCCGCCTTTATTTTTTAAGTAGCAATCGTCATATAATGACACATAAAATAATTTGGTGGAAGGACTTAGTTGTGTTGCTATTGGGTGTAGGGTCCACTCTCAGGTGCTTGGGCTTAGCCCTGGAGCTGTGGACAGACAGATCTTTGTGAGAGCACTGACCAAAGTTGGATCTGTCTGGTGTACTCCAAGTGAATTCACCCTGACCTGTGACAATGCTTACATGGTGCGAGGAATGGGGCAGCCCAGAGCTTCAGTCAAGTGTCCCATCACAAGCACATTACATGGCTGTTCTGTACTGGCTGGTTGTGCATAGATAACAACTTTGTAAAAGCTGTAAGACTATGCTACCCGTCCTAAGATTTTGCTAACTATCAATTTGTACTTCATTCAGGTCAGTAACAATTGGTTTGTCTAGAACTGGACTTTTTCAGACTTATCTTCTTCAGACTGATGGAAAATGCTCTGCAACTTCCCTTCCCTAGATCTGATGGAGAGAGAAGATTCAGCTGGAAGAGCTTCACACTTCATTACCGAGGGAGGACAGAGGCACTTGTACTTTAATGCGGTTATTGTCTTATTTAAAGACTCCTAAAGGTACTCACTGCCTTCAGGTGGACCCTGCTTTCAGTAGTTCTTCCCTGTAACCAACTATTAAAAAAGTATTTAACCATTGTTAGCCAGGTGTTGCCAAAGCACAACGTTGGGGTTTTTTCTGGTGTGGTTCACACCCTGAAGGAATATTTCCCCTGCATTAAATACAAGGGATATCTGACTGTGCTTCCTGACCTCTCTGCCACGAAGTCAAAATCACATCAGCATGGATATCCCTTTTTTCTGCAAAACTGTAATCAATTAAAATGGGCAAAGACATATAATCATAGAGTGTTTCGGTTAGAAGTGACCTTAAAGGTCATCTCATTTTGCCCCTCTGCCATGGTCAGGGAGCAATGACCACTAGGCCAGGTTGCTCAAAGACCCATTCAACCTGGCCTTGAACACTGCCAGGTATGGGGCATCCACAACTTCCTTGGGCAACCTCTTCCAGTGCCTTACCAGCCTCAGAGTGAAAAATTTCTTCCCAATACCTAATCTAAATCTCCCCTCTTCCAGTTTGAAGATATTACTCCTTGTCCTATGAATATATGACCTTGTAAAAAGTCTCTCCTTATCTTTTTTGTAGACCCCATTTAGATGCTGAAAGGCCTCTACAAGGTCTCCCTGGAGCCTTCTCTTCTCCAACATCTTATGAGGAAACAAGCTTTTTGAGAAGGAAACATACACTGAGGTAATTCCTTTGCCCCAGACCTGACTTTGCACAGAGAAGAGGGCAGTGCCCAACATTCCATAGACCTCACCAGTGGCCTTGCTTATTGCTACTGATTTCTTTCTGGCAGGTACTTGGATCGCAGTATTGCCCTGCAGAATATAAACCCCACAAGAGATAGATCAACACAGGATTAATGTTTCACAGCAGGAAAGTGGCAGAGTCTCTCTGCAAAGGGAAGAAGGAGATACACAAACTTCAACTGCAACAGAAGCAGCTTAGCCCACATTGATCTAGCAGTCCTCTTCCCATCTCCCTTTGGTGTTCTTCAGGCTGGCCCAAAGTCTAAAACTTCTGCCTGTGTCTCATAGAAAATAGTTCTGAGCAATGCTTTGTGCAGCGAGCTTCAGAGGATGGCTGGCCACAAGGTGACTTTGGAATTTGTATAGCCGTGGTTATTTACACACAAAAGGAAAAGCTGATATATCTGGAACTGGTCGTACACACATATCATTCTAACGGAGAACATCTTGTAATTATGCTGCAAAATAGTTTCTGAATCAGAAAAATGAGTGTTCTGCCAGAGGTCTGGGACACAGGCGGATGTGGTAAAGCAAAAGGATCCTGTCATGCAAATACTTTAGAAAAGCAGGAAGCCCGAACCCAAAGTACACCTTTTATGGTCAATAATGGGAAGTAAGGAATATTTCATTTTCATAGCAGGGATGTGGAAAGGAAAGATAGTCTCATATTTATGGGTGGATGTTAAATGGTTTACTTGGCTTCTTTTTAGGCCGTAACTTGCTTCTTCTGCCCTCCCATTGCAAATTGCTGTCTAGATCAGTTGCTGCTAGAGCTATAAAAACCAAAAGATCGAAGCCATAAGCTGGTTTAATTGAGCATAGCAAACTAAACTGCTGCATCACAAATAAATAAATTACCTATACATCATTAAAAAAGAAAAAAACCTGTTTACAGGTAGTTTACAGAAACTGTTGCTTTTACTCACAGCTTGCTGAAGCCATACTTCAGTGGCTTTTTTGAGTGAATGTGGTTTTTATCAAGAAGTGAATCATCAGAACAGTCTGCAATGTGTCCTGGGAAAGATGGTGCTTCCATGGCTGCTGGAGCATCCCCACTGGAGCGAGGGTGGTCAGCGAGGACAGCCTGCCCAGGCAAGTCACAATAAAGTGGTGGGCTATGGGTTGTCAGTGGGGCTGAGGGACAGACATCAAGCGGACATGGTGATAATGAAGTGCAAAGGAGGTGCAGTCTGGTTGCTCTATTTGTTTGTGTTAGCCTTTCTTCTGTTTGCTTTGATTGCCTTATTAAAGAGCAGCAGAAAAGGCAATTTCACTCTTCATATCTATTTCAGAACCATGTTCCCAAGCCCATGTGGACAAAGGACATGGGATATAGCCTCCTACCTTGTTGGACAGTGGAAAGCCCACAAGAATTAATTATTTCCAACAAGAGATTGCAGAAACTCTTCTTTTGGCACATTTTACTGCCAGAAGACTGCTGGAAACTCAAAGACCTCCCCCCAACAGTCCAAATTCTCCATGTGGAATGAGAGCTACCTCTATTAACTACTCAGCAATACTCTCTTTTTTCTGGATCTGACAGCTCCGGAGAGTTGGTTCCTCTTGACATAGTATTAGGCCAATTTTTCCAGCAAGTCCCAGCCATGCTGTGACAGTCACTGAGCCACACGTCACTGCTCCCCTTGGTTTTAATGAGACTTTGCTGCCTCATTACCATATTTATTTTCCTGTTCTATTACAACTGTGTTCATTTGCTCCCATTTATAGTCCTTGTTTTCAGCATCCAAATGGCAAGGATGGAGGACTCCCTGGAGTGGCTAACCACTGCCAAGCTCCCTATAATCATTTATATTTGTTTAGTAATTCCCAAATACGAGCATTTTATATAACAAATACCATTTTTCTGAGGCTCCAAAAGTGATTCAGAAATGCCAGTTAATTGATCTGCACAGTTTCTCCATAAAATAGGTCATGAATATTATGTCCATGTTATTAATTAGCAGCCAGTTGAAGACAGAGTATTATTTTAGCCACTTCTTCCTCTACTTTTTATTCAACTTACACTGTATTTATACACACCCCGATATGTACATATATACATACACATATATTCATATATATATATATATTATACCCTACCATGACAGAATTGTTCCCTGATAGAGTCTGTTGAACTGCTCTGTGCTAGATGTTTGAGGCAAGGGGCACAACCATTCCATGTGGAAAATTGCACCATTGTTTTGTTTTTAATTTGACATTTTATCAAAATTTTCCTTTGCTCAGTTTCATTCCACTTCCTGTAGTTATATCCCCCTTTATAGTTCCCCATTGTTTATCTTTAATATTACTTTACATACTTTTTAGCTTTTCTTGGGACGATTTAGTTACTGAACTTTTCTTAAGAAACGTACTCCATCAGAACTTTACCTTGCTATTGCCCCTTCCTCCAAAACTTTGTTGCTGGGATTTCATTGATACTTCACAGGAGGCTTCGTGCTTTAAGTGAGGAAATACAATATATGTCTTCTCAGAATATTGGCATGTAATTGGGAATATGAAATTACATTGTGGGACAAGAATTGCTCTGAACACCTGGTAGAACCATCATCCGTGGCACGTCACAATACAGACCCAAGGGAGCTGCAAAGACCATGTTCCCCCCGGTAATTTTAAATGACTCATTAATGTGCCAAATGGACCAGCTTCAGGGCAGGTAAAACTGTGCTGGGAAAGGGATCTGGCAGCAAAAAGGGACAGCAAGAACCGTTTTTGGGGACTTCTTGAAGGGGTAATAATCAGAAGGGTTTACTTGCTGGTGGCAGGTGGGATGCACCTGTCCCAGAAGGGGAAAAGAGTTTTAGGGCAGGAGTTAGCAGGGCTCATTGATGGGGCTTTAAACTGAGGAGGGGAAAGGGAGCTAACTGGGCCTGTCAGGATTAAACCCAAGGGAAGCCTGTCAGGGCTTGAAGGATGCTGGATTATTAAGGACTCTTGCTCTGTCATTTCATTTGAGAAAGAAATTCGAGTGCTGCATATGATACTGTCACCTGCCAACTGATGGAGAAGAACCCATAAATGAAAGAGAAATGACTAATAGTGTTAAAAACAAAGGAAAAGAAAAGGTTGCAAAGAAATGTTTTTCTTTTAATGAAATTCTGCGATTGACTCTAATTATGAAATTACAGCTAATTTAGCTGGAAATGGGATTTTGAAGTGGATTGCTGTAAGACACCTTGAGGCCTTACAGTGGCTTAATCCTTTACTCATTTCTATTCTGTTTACTTTGTTAGCGCAACAGAAGAATAAACCTATTTTATAGAGAGAAATCACCCTGGCACTGAGGCTGAAATGTGCCTGGAATCACAATCATTTAATAGAGCTGAGCTAATCATGATACTGCATCTAATTTCTCATGCAAATATTTTTTTTTCTCCAATATCTGTTTAAACCAGATGTCTACCCTTATTGACTACATTGTTAGCAGAGGCAAAATTTAAAAACATCCAAACATAAAGCCAATTAACCTGAGGATTCTACCTGTCTGGTCCTGATTTCTCTGCTGCTCAGCTTCTATAGTGAGAAAGATACAATGAAAGCCTTTTCTCAAAGCTGATTTGCTCTCAAGGGCTTAGGACTGAGTTGTGTCCAGTTCCTTTGCTAGTTTGAAGCAAACTAGTGGAACCCCCCTCAGGTACTTCAGTTTACTTGTCTTGTAAAACAGACTTTAGGAGTTTGAGTTGCCACTTCTGACTTTTTTTTTTTTTTTAACAAGTTTCAGGAAGCATCTAAAACTGTTTACATTCAACTCACTTTTTAAAATTTTCATATAACTTGGTTAAGATTGGAAGGTATTGTTGCTATTCAACAAATCATAATTACTTACTATCACTTCAGTACTATCAATAACGTTCATTCTCTGTCTCCAAAAGGAGTCCCTTTTGAGTATATTTAAGCAGGAACACGTGCTGAAGCATAACTTTGCATGCCTCAAACACTTCACTCCCATGCTATGGGAACCCTTCCAACTCGTTGGCGTATTCTCAGTTGTAATCCAGGGAAATCACTTCAACAGCAAAAGGCATATTTCCACGATGATGTCTCATGTATTAATGAGTACAATCCTTTGGAGTGCGTTCTGACTATGATGTCTTATGGAATTGAGTATTTATAAACGTGCTGCAGGAATAATATCTTGGTTTAACTCTCTGTTCTGACTCAGTTTTGTGTAGAAATGGCTTGGAAGGAGGAATGAAATTTTTGAATACTGACAAATGTCATTACAGTCTTAGAACCACTAAACTAGGAGCCCCAGGCATCAGAAAATGGCTTTAGTTTCTTGTCTTCCCTGGAATTCCCTCAGGCTCTCCTCACCACTTTGGTGATCAATAGAAATCTCAGGCATTTGGCATGGCCCTGACAGTCATTCAGATGGCCACATTCCCAGTCCAGAGGTTAGGGGTGATTGTGACACTACATGTGGCATCCATGGCATGCCCTTCATGCAATGTGTGTGTGACCAAACAAGGATTTGTATTTATTTATTTATGCATGCATGCTTACGCTTTATACATATAAGGTATGCTGGATCATCTCTCCTGCAAACTTGTGGATGCCCCATCTCTGGAAGTGTTCAAGGCCAGGCTGGATTGTGCTTTGAGCAACCTGGTCTAGTGGAAGGTCTCTTAAACCTTCTAGTGGAAGATCATCTCTTAAAGATGATCTTTAAGGTCTATTCCAACCTAAAGCATTCTATGATTTTATGATATATCTTATCCATATGTGTGTACAAATACATATAATTAATATTTTATATACAGAATTAATGTGCTTTTTTTCTGAAAAAAATCCATGGCAGTAGTGAAATTTTGGAATGGGTGTGGTGAACAGTTAGGTTGCAGAGGTTCAAAAAGAGGCAGTGATATTCAGCTTGGTGGGAAGGTCTTTCACTTCACTTCACTTTTTATAGTTGCACTTAGTTGTTCCTTTGCCTGGCTGCCTTCACAGTGAGTCAACCTGCAGTCAGCTGAGGCACAGGAGAGACTCTGTGTATCAGAAACCTGTGTTGAAAGTTATGGAGCATCCTTACATGGAGACATTAATATATGCTGCCTTCTTGTACTCTGCTTTGTTGGGAGCTGTGATAATTTTTTTCTTTCGTTCTGAGAGTTTAATATTTAACTGTTACTCATAAAATCAAAATTTGTTTCAAAATAGTCAAGGCTTCTTTTGAGAAATAGCTGGGTTTATCAGAAAGCTGCAACTTACTGGGGAGAGCAACATATGCACCAAACTGAGTTTAAGAACAAAAGTTCTTAAAGCTTTGAAGTTGGGGAGTGCTGCTGTTTAGAAAGCTTGCTCAATTAACATGCTGGCTTTTGCCTGCAAACTACAGAAAGGCTATCACCATCCTATAAACATTTCCTCCCGCTGCTGCAGAACTTCAGCAGCAGAAGTTACTACGCACGTGTCCCTGGTGCATTTGTTGGGCTGTGAATCAGCAGACGATTGCCTAATGAAGACAGTGTATTTCTGCCCTGGAGATATGGATTCTGGCCTTTCCCATGGCAAAACTCTGTAAGAGCTTGGTTTCCATGATTTTTGAAATGAAACTTCCTGGCTTCTTAGTATGAAATGGTATTTTCATTTAAAAATTGACATATATACACTAAATGATGTTGAGGTGCTGGACCAGGTCCAGAGAAAGGCGTTTCTGGAGGGTCTGGAGAACATGTCTCATGAGGAGAGGCTGAGGGAGCTGGGGTTGTTTTAGTCTTGAGAAAAGGAGGCTGAGGGGAGACCTTCTCACTCTCTACAACTACCAGAAAGGAGTTTGTAGCCAGGTGGGGGTCAGTCTCTTCTCCCAAGTAATAGGCAATAGGACAAGAGGAAATTGCCTCAAGTTGTGCCAGGGAAAGTTCCGATGAATGGATATTAGTAAACATGTTTACACTGAAAGGGTTATTAAGCATTGGAACAGGCTGCCCAGGGAAATGGTTGAGTCACCATCTCTGAAGGTATTTAAAAGACTGGTAGACATAGTGCTTAGAGATATAGTTTAATGATGATTTTTGTTAAGTATTAGGTTAATGGTTGGACTAGATGATCTGAAATGTCCAATCCAACCTAGGCAATTCTATAATTCTATTTTTCTATGACATTAAAAAGGTGTGCAAAATAATTATCCTGATGGAAAATTAAATACAGTGTTCCTATCAGAAATAAATAGCACAGGTTGACCAGAAATTCAGTTTTTCATGTTGTAAAAAATGTGTATAACTTTTTCAGATAAACCAAATAATATTGATTCATATATAGAAAATCTAGCTCGGGCCACTAAGGTATAACAGTAATAGTAAAAGTAGTAATAATAATAATAATGATGATGATGATAATAAATATTAAATATCCACTCTTTGCCTAGGTCTGTTCCTATCTCATACTTGGTCATGTGAAGCCTGCTTTTCAGGGTGATCTCTAATTGTGACCTCACTTGGGACCCTGGTATCTGGATTTGTGGATGTGCTGTGCACAGCTGGTGTCAGACTACTCTGTGTGTATATTAAGTTTTATGTTTTTTTTCACTGGATAGAGGCTGTTTATTTAGAAATAGACACAGTACCTTTGGCAAGAATGTCACAGAGACCCCATACGAAATCTAATTGCTCTGGTTTCAGAAAAAAATTGAGCAGTTGATAGTAAATAGAGCTGGGGACAGTGGCAGCAGAAGCAGGAGGCTGTCCATGAAAGGTCTCCTGTGTGCAGAGGCCTTCAGAGATGCCCTGTGGAAAACCTGTGTGTGATCCGATATTTAAAGATTGCTTCTTCATCTGTATGTATAAGGGAGATAAATGCAGATCCCCCTCTACGCCTTCAATTTTACACATCTCAGCTGCTGGCTGCCTGCTTCTCTGACTTTTATAATCTCCTTTTTAGTATGTTTACGCATATTATCTGCAGTTGTGGAAAAGAAAATGAAATTGTTTCCTTTGTGCAGTCTCAGCGCGATGCTGACGCAGACTGCCAGCAGGACTGCAGGTCCACCACAGAGAGCTCTCGGGCTAACGATGTGGTGGTAACGAAGGGTAGCAGTGGCAGCTGGTTAAGTTCTACATGAGGCACGCATCCCTATGTGGGGGATGAGGTATGCTCACTGGAAAACAGAGAGCCTGGGACTTATGCTTCCACCCCTTGTACTGGAGGGGATCATGGACTAACGTGTTTGTGCTTCAGTCTTTCTCAGTGGCTGACTCCTCTCTGCTGTTACCTCCTACTTGTTCCTGTTTTGGTCCATCTCTGCCTTCCCACTGATGGTCTCATTCCTACCTCGCCTGCCTCGGGCTCCAGAACCCAAACTTCACATTGGGACCAGCACAGCCCAGCTGTCCTCCACCAACAGATGTAAAGACTCCACTTGTCCACTCAGCCCCAGAAACTCCACGAGGTGCAATGAGGTAGAGATTTCTGTAATTTTTTAGCTCTCACATCGTAGCTGTAGCAAGAACAATATGGGACCACGAAGAAGCACGTACTGCCCTATTCAAGCTGCCACCCTAATGTGGAAAGGAGAATTATTCCAAAAGATCAACAGAGAAAAACATTTGCCATTCCCAAGCCCACATTTTCAGAACTAAATTATCTTGTCTCAAGCTTTAAATATGAAAAAAAAAAGACATAATAAAGCTCCTTTAAGGTAGACACCTTCCTTAAAGATCCATCTAGACTGCTAACACAAGGCACTATAAGCAACTGTGAGCGTGGCTCTCTGCAGGCAATACTAAGAAATTTCAATAATAGTTGGTATTATCATCCCTTCCTCCAAGAGAATTGAATACATAATGTGAGATTACAGTACAGCACCATTATTCAGCTGTTGCTGAGACATGGGGAGAGAATACTGTTGTTATGCATTCGAATTACGGGGCATGAAGATTAATGATGTGCAAATTAGCAGCATTCTGCTACAAGTAATTTTTGCTTTCATTTGCCACTATCATCCCTGAATGCCAACATTCGCTCACATTTATAATGTTCAAATGGTATATTAAATACCAAATTAGATATTGACTCATCTAATTTTCCATGCTGAAATGCATCTGATACAGAGCAAGTTTTTGCTTCTATGAACCCTCTGCTGCCCCTTTGTCAACAATTGGTATCAGATAACATTCACAATGTGCAGCTTTATTTAAATTGCAGAGCTTCGTGACTATCTAATATTCTTTAACTTTTCAATTAGAGACAAAGTATTAACTTTGTCTGCAGGCTCTTCTTCCTTCTCCGTAATCCTCACCTTATCATTATCTTATCATCATTTTCTATGTTTGCTGCATTCCTTAGGGCAAATGGATTTTTTCCTGGGGGACAGATAGAGAGAATTACTGCTTTGACTGTCACAATGCAGTATTCTGCTGCCAGGCATTTTTTACCTTGTAATGCAGCTAAGAATTGTCAGTGGTTGCCTTCTTCCCTGTCCTCTGATTATATTGTCCATGGAAAACAGGCACATTTTCTCATTATATCACTGATAATCCATTTTAATTTTTTTTTCTTTGAATACCAGGGCAGATAGTGTGTGTCGACAGTGTTTGAAAATTACCGAGGTTTAGATTTTGTCTTTCTTGTGTAAAGAAACATCGTGCTCTCTGAAAAGAGTAATTAATTTCACTGGGACTACATAGGCATAAGGACTCCTCAACTGAGTTGGGGGTAGCAGAATCTGCTTCCATATGCTAATAGTTTAAAAACAAATAATATTAGCTAGCTGCTGCTCTTGCCACATCTCATAAGAAAAAAATATGCTTTAGTTGTTAATGGATTTTCCTCAGCTCTGATATTTTCCTTTGAATGCTTTTCTACCTTGTTCTGCTATCTGTGCACAGGCTTACCTGGGGTGCTGGTGGGGGACACCCCCTTATCAGCACTGCCTTTCTTTAGATGCTGTGAGCCTGCTGCACAGCCTCTCTCCCCTTCTCTGGATCCTTTGGGTCTGGAAGCTTTAGAGGATTATGTGCTGGCACAAATGTTCAGCTGCTTTCCCGGAGGACTCAGTTGCTTTCGTTACCCCTCAAAGAGTTGCTCTTTCATTTCTTTTGCCTCTGCTGTCTCTCATCCTAACGCTAACACCTCTCATACAAATCCTCTGCCTGGCTGCTAAGACCCTGCCCGGGTTTGTGCCAGCTGCTCCTCAGTCTCTGCCTGGCTGTTTCTTTGGCACCAGGAGATGGTGAGCTCAGGGATGGGGCTGCCCCTGCCCCCCGAGCTGCCCCTAATCAATATGAACCCCAGAGAGCACAGTGCTGGGGAGCAAAGTGGGTGCTCTGCCCATCAGCCCACCTCAGACCTGAGACAAGGGGACTGCTTTTTCATGATTTCTGGCAGGAGTCGAAGCATTAAGATGCTGACCTAAAACATGCCTCATCCAGCTTTTCAATGATTTGAGATGATGGCTTTTAAAAAGCTCTGATCGAGTTAAAAAACCTCTTTCACCCCAGCGTCTGTAGGTAGTGCAGCTTTTAAAATGAGTTGAGTCACTTAAAAGTCACACTACCGAGAGACAAGGAAGGAGAAGGAGCATATCTCCTGATATTTATTATTAAGATAGGAAAATGTTAACTCGAGGAAATATGGTAAATATTTTAAGCAATTCTTTTAACGAAAATGAACTTAGACTCTGTACAATCAGGGAGAATCTACCTGAGACACTGAACCAGAGCCAATAGTGAACTTAAAGAATACTTTTTAAAGGAATGACCTGGATTTAGTACTTGCTTTTAACTTTATGGAATGCAAAAAATTATAATTTGCTGTTCTGGGTATAGTTAGTTATTAGCCAGGATGTTGCTAAAAGAACTGCTAAAGAAGGAAATGTTTGCCATTAATAAGAAATGCTGTTGCCAGAAGTTTTAGAAAGTGTAAACCTTGACATGGATCCACCAGTGTTCATGCCCTCATGTGATATTTTGATATTCAAAATAAAAAGGATTTGGCTTAAATTAGAAAAATTAGGTCATATTTAAAATCACATGAGACAAAACATTGCAATTGTCATACTTCCAGGTTCTTATGGATCATTTAGGTTGGGCAGATTGTATATTAACATGTGTTACATGAATTGTTAATTGACACTTACCAGTTTAGAATCTTATTTGCAGTGTGCTGCTATGATTTGAACTATCTTTTGTTTCTCAGTGTATGTTTAACTTAGAGTAGTTATAACATGCTGCAGCTGTTCACATCGTGTGAACGTGGATGATGGCTGAAAATGTATGCGTCTTCTGAATTCATGAGAAAAGAGTATAATATCTTTAAGTTGCTTGCAAAAAAAAAAAAAAGGTATTAAAACTCACAGCAGGCACATTTCCTCCAGTCACCTGCTGGATAAACTTTGTTTCCTTTGGTTTTCGTACGCAGTTTTATGCCTGAGCATTGCCATACTGCCCATTAATCTGAAAATAAGCAGCAGCTGGCTGGCAGTCAGGAGACATAATTCAATACTTGCAGAATTTAATTTCTGCTGCTTCTTTTGGTTTAGTCTGACATCTGCATGGTATTTAAAAGGTCTCTGGGCTGCACAGTAAAATACGACATTCCCTTCATCAATGCATATTGTGCTGTTGGAGGTGTGTCTTCTAGTGTTGACAATGGAAACTCATTTTTGTTATTGCTACTTATTTCTTTGGGCCCTTTAGGATCAAACCAGTTGAAAAAAGTGAATTACATTATATATTTATGAGTTTTAGTCTCAACCTAATTATGAGTGGATATAAGGTAGAATTAGATTTATAAGTAGTACAATCTTTAAAAGTAAACTAAGTGGGTACCAGATTACAGCCTTTATCCAGCAGTGCACACAAAACCTTGGCTATTGGGTAAAATTAGATAGAAAACCCACTGTGGTGGCCAGGGGTAGAGTTGCTGTTTTTGAAGATGTTGGGATAGGCCTCGGTCCTGTATGTTTCCTTTTAAAATAACTTTTTAAATGTGTCCAATAAAGAAAAATCCAAAATGAACTTGGGCAGACAGACCTGAGCATTTCCTAAGAAAATGTGATAATCTCTTCAAGATGTTGTACAGATTTCTGTCCGGGACTCAACAGATAGCACCCTCATGTCCATCAGATTTGTAGGATGGAAAGTCAAAAGCATGCCACTTCAGCAAGCCAAGAAGATACTCTTGAATTAGGGTACATGACTGAGATACTGTTTTCCTTTAATGTTTGAATTATTTTTGAGTATATATGTCAGCAGTTCTGTAGGCTTTAGAAGAAACAGGATCAGTGGTTATGGAGGTATTTTTGACAGTTATTTTGCCCTGTTATGATTTTTCTCTTCAACCCATGTTCTTATTTTTAATTAAACCACTGGAATTGTGATAGGGTGAGTAAGGATGACAGAGTATACTCTTAGGAAAGTTGACACCCGCTGAATTAATAAATCCAGGAGGGGAAAATAGCCAGAGCACTAATTTGGAACAATCCTGTATGAAACCCCAGTGTTAACACCAACCTGAACCCTGTCCTGGAGCCATTGCACTGTTTCACTTGGGTAAAAGCTGGACATTTTGACTGGTGGTTGTACGCAGTCATAAAAAGAAAAGCCTCTAATTTACCACAAGGAAGGTGTACTGTTTGATTTTCATACCCAAGTCTGTATGTGCAGGGCTAGAAATCAGAGGAAAATATGCTTCCTTTGGTGAAAAGATGTGGATATTCTGCACAAGTGGGTGAAATGGATGCATTTTTGGAACAGAGACCCTCTTGAAGGCTCCCTTTATCGAGCTCTATGTGCTCTGAGTTTCCTCCTCAGGTGTGTGTTTGTGTGCATCAACTCCAACGTGAGTTCATGTAACTCTGGAGACAGATGGAGTTGTTAGACTTTCAGTCAGTGTCTTGCCGACAGACACAAATATTTAGCTAATCTAGACAAATTAAAAAATCGGGCTTGTAAAAAGATTCTAAACCGTATCTCATGGCTTCCACACAACCAATGCTTTAATCTCATGCAAATTAGCACTAATTAATGTACAGCTCCCTCCTTTCCCCTCCCCCTAGTATACATTCTGCCATTGGTGCAGGATAAACAAGCCAAACACAGTTATTATCATTTTAATTTGACCATATTGTAGAAATGTCACAATATTAGCCGGAAAATTAATTCCTACAATTTAGCATATGTTTTTCCTGAAATGAAATCAAGGGTAGCAGTCATCTTCCTTCAAGTCCTCCCACAATATTGCAGGAGTTCTTCTCCAAAAATTTATTTGAAACGTCCTCATGTGTTTAACTGGCAGGAAGTCAAAAAATATTTATATTTATATATCCCTTTCCTCACTTCCTTCCTAATGGAAGCACAAATAGGCGGGAGGTTGCTTGCGGGAGTGGTGGTGGTGGTGGTACCTCCATCTTGTCAACCCAACATTGGCTGGGTGATGCCCTCAGACATCTAAAAGCACTTCACAAACAGTAATGTTCAATTCTATGTTGCTGTAACCTTAGGAACCGACTGCTTTTTTCATGGCTTTGCTCTGGGACTTTGGAGTGCTTTGGAGAGGGGGGTCCTAGGAGGGACTCTTCCCCCCACAAGCTTTGGTTTGTGTCTGGAGGGTGTGTGTGGCATTACAGGGGAGATGGATGCTTTTTGCCTTCCAGCTAGCAGCGTGAATGGGTGTTTTAAGTGTGAGTTGTTGCTCTGATATCCTGGCTCAGCTTCAGTCTGCACAAGCCACTGCACACACGCTGTTTGCCACTGTGGCACGAAAGCAGCTCCCAGCACTACGCTGCTGTACAGCTTGACAGGGTATTTGAAGAAGGAATTGGGTTTTTTATTATTTCTTCATACAGAAGCCCTTAAGGTTGTGAGCTCTTATCACGTGTTTTTCTCACAGTGCATAATTTCCTTCTGGGTCAGATGAGAGACCCTTTTAAAACCTTATATGCTTTTGTTTTTTTTCCGTGCAAATATCACAGCTATTTCAAGGTCCAGTGTATTTTGGTCCTAAAAGTGTCATAAGCATGGGCTTTTTTTGTGTGCATTCATTATTTATTGAGAGAAGTCAGTACTTGGAGATACTGTATTTTTCACAATTCATTAAGGTATTTTAAAAATGTAAGAGCATCACACTAGGCTATTATTTAAAATTATGACAAGGTTTACATATTAATTTGGATAATATTTGTGGCAGAGAACAGTTAGTGCATAATCCTGATTACACATGGCACAATCGGATACATTCTATGGCAGGGGCATTGTCCCATCTCCCATCAGGCCACGCAGGGAAGAGTCAACATGATGGGAGTAACAGGGGGCCAGCTCCACAAAGGTGCTCTGGTGTGCTCTTGCATGAGCAATGAGCACAGGCAGGGCTCTGAGTGATGAAGAAAACCTCTTTTTTTTGTCCCTGAGCTAGCAGGAGCAAGTCCTCTGTTTTCAGATGTATGTGTTACCAAGGATTTGTTATCGGCATATGGCTGGTGGTCTTCATGTGTATGCATGTATTTATGACTAAGGCTTTTACGTTGTGTGGTAAATTTGTACGTTGAGTCATTTTAATAATAAAAAAGCGTTATTGGTTCTCTTGAAGGAAACATTTCCTCATTCTGCCCTCCTGAATTGTCTTTATCTGCATCTGTATGTATGTGCAGCTGAAAAAAGGACGCCCTATAGAGGTATGTTGTGAATATCAGAATGTTCCTCATTGTTTCAGATGAAAAAGAAAAAGACTGAGGGCTGGTTTGGGGAATGTAGCAAGAGATATGAAGCAAGATGCCACAGCCAGATGGCATCTCATGCCTGTGAGAGATGGTGGCTTTCAGATCTCAGCCTCTGCCAAGCTTGGAATGTAACATGACAGGAAGCAAAATCATAGAACTGAAGGATTTTTATATGGGTACATAAACCCTTATATTCTATGTGTGTACAGTCTTCATACTTTTAGATTCCCTTAGTACCTATACCTTTTACAGGGCACCATGTACCCGCTCTTCGACCATTCTGAGAATGAAACAAATGTCCATCCACTTCCCCATGTAACACTTAAAAACAACTTTTGCTGATTGCAAGCAGCAAGAGCTTTGAGTGCTGTCTCCTCACAATGCAGAGCCAACATGGGCAATACTATGCCTAATTTTCACTAGTCCTCTTTTCATGTTTCTTCTTGTGGGGTCTGCAGCCATCTTTTGACGTCTCTGGCAGCAGGTAGAAAGTTGAGGGGTCTTGGTGTTTCCATGCTGGATGACAAACTGGGAGGCAATGGACACATAAAGTTAGGTTTTCACAGGGGGTTGCTGTTACAAAGACAGCAAGCAATTCACACTAACAAATGAGACACGATGCTGAGAAAAATGACCTGGATGCTTAATGCATCCGTTGGCAAAGCCTGCCTCTCAGTGTGAGCTGTTTCAATTAACTACTGCGTGCAGGGATTAGCTGGAGCCAGGTAATGCCACCTGTACGTAAAGGTGCCAACGTGTCTCTGTGTGGGCTCTGCTTTTGGCTGATTGCAGCCTTGCCAGGCTGCAGCTGCTGGTGGGGATGGTTCCTAAGGCTGGTATCAGCCCCTCGCTCAGCCCCGTGGAAAAGCTTCAGCAAAACCCTTTTTGCTGTTCTCAAGAAAGAGGAAACAGGAGAAAGTCTTGCTTTTGCCTGTGGTCAAACCCTTACATCTGTCTGCTTGAGACATTCAGCCTCACCTGGCGTGAAGTGATGGTTTAACATTTAATGCCAAGACAAGGGCCTGACCAAGGCTGTGCTCTGAGTTTGTGCCCTGGCTCTGCTGCAGCCTACATTGGTGGGTTGGACTAGATGATCTCCAGAGGTCCCTTCTAACCCCATATGATTCTATGATTCTATGATTATCTGTAGAGGCTGATGAAGGTTTGGCAGCTGAATTCTCCGAGTCCTGAGTGAATTCAGTTCAATGAAACATCCTTCCTTCCTCACTAGGGTAAATGTCGCTGAAGGGCAATACTGAACTCAGTGGGAGTCTGTGCAAGTGATTCTTCACCACCGTGAGCTGGTGGAGCACTTGGAACAGGTTGCTCAGGGCGGTGGTTGAGGCCCCTTCCCTGGAGACATTCAAGGTGAGGCTCGATGAGGCCCTGGGCAACCTGGTCTAGTTGGAGGTGTCCCTGTGAATGCAGGGGGGTCGGACTAGATGACCTTTGAAGGTCCCTTCCGGCCCAAATGATTCTATGATTCTATGAACCGCAATCCAGACATCATAGATAAGCAACTATATCTCAAATAACTGTGCATTTCCAGGGTTAGGTCTACCTTATGTTCTTCATACCAGGTTGACCTATGAATCATTGCTGCTTTCTCAATAAATTAGTGTTTAAAACTTGTTGGATCTTTAAAAGGAATATACATTGTGGTTTTGTGGTTTGGTTTTTTTTTCCCCAGCGAGAATGAGCAGTGCTGCCAAGCATTGGCATGTGGGATCTATATATATGCCTAAAAAATCTTCATCTCTTTCAGTATAAAGATTCTATTTATTTATTGTAAAACCTGAACATGTTAGAGCAGGAATTGTACAAAATTTGGAATCTTAATTGTGGGAGTTTGAGACCATTTGATTGCTGGCATTTTATTGGACCACATGGAGTTTGAATTGATTATACTTATTTTCAAGTGTTTGAAGAAAAGGACAAAGAATGTCAACCTTCTAATGTTTCTCTGGTTTCTTTGCACATTTTTGCTTCTCTGCTGCAGCTCTGAAACTTGGCCTGCATAAATCATATGTTTTTTCCACTGGAAAGACAAGCAATGATAAGGAAAGTTCAAACAAAACTGAACTAGTGTTTCTTTCTGTATGCAAGGCATGGCAAAATCATTTGGGGAAATTCATAAATACACTACTTTGGTTTTTTTTTAACTATTCAAGTGCAGGAGATGAGAAAATATCGATTAAAAAAGTATACTGTTGAACATTTTCTATTCAGTGTCCACAGGAACATCATGTGCTGCTGCAACATTCACTGTATTGCAGTTCCTCTGAGAGGGTTTCCTGTGACCGAGGACCCTTGAACATGGATTTTCTTATTTTTTCTCTTCCTCCTATATATGTAACAAGCAGTACAGATCTTAATTCTTGAGAGAAAGATATTTATGCAAAATTCAGTGATATTAACTAATCTATTTCTTGTTGAGGAACATGAGGAGTGTTGAAATCTCCCTGAGAACAGGTGGTTGAAAAATTAAGAAATCAAACTCCAAATTAATTGGAGCTAATCAACTGATTGTGTGTCTGATCAGCACAAATTGTCTGGCCCTGTGATTTTCATGGTTGCTAGGTAGCTAGTTGATGATATTCCTAAAGCTATAGGTATAATATGATGAATAAATCTCTGACCAATGGATGTGTATGTAATCAGTGACACTTGGAAGAGTTTCTGATTTCTTGGTCTGAGTGGTCTGTGGAAGGAATGTGTGCAGGCACACACAACTATTTATCTCTAAGGAATGGTTTGGATTTCAGATGTCTTGAATTGCCAAAGGTACATTCTTTTCCAAAGCCATTACAGTTTATCAGCAACATTGTGCAATGGAGTCAGTGGTTGCTCAAAATACTTGTATAACACTGAGCAAAGTTGTTTAACTTCACTATTAGGGAGGAACATGCAGGATGCAAATGGGCCTTAAAGATTTATGCAGAGATGCCAGGGGAAGGAAATCTGACCATGTTCATGTGGTGTTGTCCTGGAGAGAACAGGACTGGGGAGGTAACGACATTTTCAAAGAAACATGCTAATTGAACTTCATTTGTGGCTTTTGTAATTATTTACATTTAACATTTTATTTAATGATATAGGCAGAAAAAGTAAGAATGCATTAATGGAATTTGCTGCTGGCATGATGTTGGGAGCATTTGTCTGTTTGGGGATGGAGTAGCAGGCAGCAGAATGGAAAAGAGCTGTTTGAGCTAATAGAGAAGTAATGCAAAAAAGTAGTAGGTGCTCATTAGCTATACATGTCCTCTGGCTGAAAATTAGAAGGTATCCAGCTGCCAGAAAAACAAGATTTTGAAGTAACCTTTCTGTAAATGAAGAGGAGGAAAAAATGTTATTGAGATAGAGGTTGGTCACCTACAAAATGATTTCTACCGCTGCCTGGCAGCAACAGCCTTGATGATGCTGGAGACTCTTGCAGCATCCTTATGTGCCTGTGTTCCTAGTCATGCTGTCCCAGCTCCCTGTGTGGCTGCCATATTTTGTGCTTTGGAGACACAGGTAGGAAAGCTGAATTTTCCTTTGCAAGCCTTTAATACAGTAAGCCAAGAGTAAATAATAGGGTATATAGCTGCCAAACTGTATACATACATACAATATGGTTAAGTATCTAAGTATTCAGAGATATGTTATTAGCCAAGTTAATATCGTGTTTTGCCAGAGTGGCAAAGGCATGACCAAATGCTGGAATAACTTCTGAAAATTAGTAATATCATCCTTCAAACTATGTGTGATATTGTGGAATCTCAGCAATTTCTCAGTAAAACAGTTTTTCAAAACTTTAAATGGCAAAGTTCCCCCCCCCACTCCTCCAAGACATATGCTAAAGAACTTTTTTATTCTTGTTACATTCAAAAAGCAGTCTAGAAAAGTCTCCAGTTCTTTATGTTCAATGAATTGGTGCCAGAGAAAGCCTTTTCATAAGGAGAGTATATCTTCTATCTATAAAAACATGGGAATGTTTTGTTGTCATGTATTTGTTTACTAGTCATTGTCTTTTATCAACTATATGTCATTAATAAGGAAAAAAGCTAAACTCCTATTGCTTGCCTAACACATTCTGAAGATATTAAGACCTACAGGATTTAAGCAAACCATTAATGTGAAATGTGCTTGCTTTTTGCTTGCTTGATTAGGGATAGATACAGTGACAAACTTGGACGTTTTGCTGATTTAAAGATCAAAGGACTGATAGATGAACCTGGGCAAGTTAACAGACCTGCTGAAAATGAGAAGTGAAAAGCAGAAGGAAAAAAGATTAAAGGTAGAGATTATGATTTATTTTATTATTTCTTCTGGTAGTTTCTCATGGCACACTGGAGGCCATTGTAGGATATGTAGGATCAATTCTTCTTTGCTTGATCCCAATGATATCAGCTACACCAAATATTGGGGAAACCACTTTGAGGGTAATATACTGGATAGGGGTTGAGGGAGAGAAAAAACATACAATGTGGTGCTCAGCTCAGGGGCTCCTTGAGTGCCTTTGGTTTAGGTGGGGCAGAAACGTCTAAAAATTGAACTGCAGTTTTTGAATATTTTGCCAGATAAGACTGAGTCTTGTTTGAAGACTGTTAAAAATGTTAACCAGCTCCAGGGGGCTGTTTCTGACTGTTCTGGAGCTTTAGTTCCTTGGCTACAAAATGAGATTATTTATTTCACCTTTTTCTTTCTTTCCTTTACTTAAACTGTAGCAGGGAATATTTTTAACTTTGTGAATACACTGGGATTGTTACAATGAGGCCTTGGTTGAAGCTGTGATTTTTTTCTACATGCCATTGTACTACAATACTGTCATAATTTCAGAGATTTATGGGAGTGATGAGAGAGAATTCCCACATGGTCAGTGTAGAAAGGAAACTGGTTTTTTTTGGGAAAAAAAAAAGTTACTGAATTGTACGAGAAGCTGAAGGCCCTGTGCTTATTTCTTAAACAAAAACATCTTGTTCCACAGTCAGGCAGAATTAATAGCCAAGAATGCAGTTCATCAAGTATCTTAAATATTGACGACTCAGACTGATTCTCTGTTCTCATTCATTTGAGCATCAGACTAGGTTGTGTAATAAAGAGACCTCCCACTGAAGGACATCTGATCACAGCATTAAAATTGGTTACAGCTAGGTAGAAATAATTTTATTTAAAAGGAATAAAGGAAAAAAAAATATAAAGAGACATCCCTCAGCTTCTGTGAGTGAGAGACATGAGATCTAAAATCATAATAATCAGAAAAGGTAGGAAACATCTGAACACTAGGCAAGACCTACAAGCTGAAGAGCTTGTAGCAGAGCACCCATTTCATCCTTGCTCAACAAAACAGCCTTTCAGCCTTTCAGAATTTACTGGCACAGGAGACTAACTGGTCTCTGCAAAAGGATATTTTACTGAACTTCCTTGACAACCTGACCCTTTCCATATTTTGTCTCTGGTCCATGACATATATTCTTGTCTATAAGGACTTTTTACTCTTTTCAGAACACTACATGTCACTACAAGGTCAACTTTTTGCTCCCTTAGGAGAAGATGATACGGGGGCTATACAGTTAGGACTTTCTGTATAGCTAAGCTTCCTAAATCAGCAGCTTTCACTAGATTTTTCTCCAACTTCTTAATTTCTCATCCTTAATAGGACAGCCATCGATGAGCAAACATTTCAAAATGCGACACCATTTTATAACATTAACCAACATGCTATTCTGTAATGATGATTTCAGCACTATTCTTATTTTTTTCTGAGCTGTAACTACAGGTAATGGCAGATTTTAAATAGGACATTATTCTAATGTGGAAATACCAGTTACAGTATATATACAGGGATGACTGAATACACACCGAGCCTTCCTAAGGAACATAGAATTGTTAAAAATACTGGGTAAACAATCTCACAAATTTTCTGTAAGAAACAAGAAAACTTCAGCAGCTCAGTCCGGAACAAAGATTTTATGTGGGTGTGATAGAGGAAGCGTGGTCTGACCTCTGCATGCTCCTTCCCACACCTGCTTAATGCCTGCTTCAGTCAGTGTCACCAGGGCTGGGGAAGGGCCAAGCCTGGTGACCACTTGGCCCACCAGAGACTAGAGGGAGCATGAGGTCACCACTCCCATCAGGTCTTAGGATGGACCTGAAAGGAAAAAATGCAGGTTTATGGCAAAGATCCTCTTTTAATTAACGTTAATACTCAAGAGATATTGCAAGCTACCTCTTGCTTTTGGAAGTACGCAAGGTTTTGCACAATGGAGGGTTGGGAATGTGTTTGTTGTGTCCTGTGTGATGTTACCTGGATATGACAAACATTCATTCAGAGCAGGGTCAGGAGGGCTCCATCTGAATCTGAGCTGGGAGAAAACTTTCCCCACTGTTTGTAAACAGCAAAGAAACTCCTCCTCAATACTGGTGAGGATCGGTATCAACCTCTTGCCTCCACCAACTCAGTGGATTATCTCATCACTTGCTCAACTGCGCACCTATCATTGTTCACACTAAAAGCAAAAAGTCCTGTGACCACTGAATTCGACCTGGTGACAACTCATACCACTGACAGCTAAAGTGATTTATCAGCTCACAGCCTAAATGAAATAATGAGAATCTCAAAACAGACTGGTTCCACTTCTGCTGCTGGCAGGGGAATTACCCCCTGCTCTGCACCAGGTTGGCAGAGGGATTGCAAGACCTGAGGTAACTGCTTTAAAGTGAGCTTGGATCACTGCAGTTTACAGCATAAATACATAAAATATGTCATCTACCTGCCTTTTTCCCCGTACATAACTGAAAATTATTTTACTAATACACACATGCTTTAAAGCATATTTGTTCTGCTTTGGATGCTCATGCCATGTTCATTTTCTTTTCTAAGAAGATAACTAGAAGGAAAATAATAACAAAAAGATTGGTGAATACCTGTTGACAGAGGAAACCTAGTTAAGGGCTACATTTATTTGGCCAGAAAAAAAAAAAAGCCACTATGTAACTACTTTGCATTCACCTATACAAGAGTGTGGAAGGTCTGCATGAAATGCTTACCCAGGGCAAGGAGGATTCAGAGAAATTCTTCTGAAAGCAAACGGATGGCCTAAAACATGTCTGTCACTTTCCCCAACAGGGATCTGTGAATAGTTATGTGCATCAGGCTGTACATTCCGCAGCCTGTATCTGCTGCTGTTGCCATCCTTCCTATCCTCTTCTGAATTTGATTTCTCTCTTCTGTCTTCTACGCTGTCCCAGTTATTTGCTACAGCTCACTCTTGAGACAGTACACGCTGTGATAACAACAACAACAACAGCCTTTGTTACTTTCTCCCATGGTTTTCTCCTTCTGCAGCACTTACTCTTGTACCTGCTGTTCAATAAAAAGTGTTCTTAGGATTTTACTTCACTAAGTCACCTGGTCCTTTATTTTATGTCCTATTGTCTTTCAACTTCATTGCTTTCATGTGAGGTAACCGAGTCATGTTCTAGATCCATAGTGGAGGTGTGCTGTCTGTGGTACGTGAGGAACAGCACTGGTCCTGAAGTTTGATGGTGAAAAAATGAAATGAGACAAAGAGCAGGGGTTTATAATGACCCCAAAGGTCAGAGATCAAGCTGGATCAGAACTTGTTTTCTGACCTCTAGTCCAGGGTACCAACTCAAGTCCCAGACAGGCTCTCCTGTGTCCTCAGTTAACATTTGCCTCTTAAGCATTGCCAGATTTAGTTTTGACTTGTCGTCTTTCATAAATCCATTTAAAATATGTATTTCTTTCCAGACTAAGTTGTATATTAGAGTCCATCTTATTGCTCTAATTGAGCTCTACAGCTAGAGATCAATTTTTACCCTTTTAACAATCTCTAAGTCCTTCACGCAGTGTCATTTAGTAGGAATTTTTGTCATGCACTCAGATATTCCCTGGCTGCAAAAAGGGCCTCTGCCAGAATCTGTGGTGAAGTTTGTAGAGACTCAGTGTTTTTCTTAATTTTTCTGATACTAGCTCTGCTTTGGCCTAGTTCCTACTATCTCTTCCTAAAATATACAATTTTGTTTCTTTCACATCAGTTTCACATCTTCCCCTGTGATCAGGAAAGTAAGCAATTAATTTATGTATTCTGTTATTGCAGCCTCTGCTATCACCAACTTGCCTCTACTGTCTCTGAGTTACTACTGACTCTTAAATGACCTCTTTTATGTACTGGAAATGACAGCTTATTACCTCTCAATGGATGCAGTGCAATCTTCATTCTGTTCTTTGCTTCAGTTTTAAATGTAATGCTTTTCTCTTCTTTTCTGGGAATGCTCCCATCTGCATCCTCTGTAGGATCTGGTATGTTATTTATCTCAAAGACATATTTTTTTCCTTCCTTTTTTTTTTGCTTTAATTTTTTTTCCCCTTTGCTCTTGGTTACTCTTTAGATTTCCTTATTCCTCCAAGCTGGTCATGGTATACCCCTATTTAGCACCATTTAAGCACTGGAAAAGTAAATGGCAAACACAGTACTGTCTCTCTCTGAATGCTCCAGAACTTCTCTTATTCCTGCAAATGTGCCTTGCCCAGATTTCCCATCCGTCCTAAACAAAAGCCTCTGTTGATATTGAAGAGCTGTTCATTACAAGTCTAATTGGACTGTATCTTGGACTGCCCTCACTTTCATACCTAATGAAAGTGCTGGCTGTGATTCTGGAAAGAGAGAGAGAGGCTGTTTTGTAGTAGGTCTGTGGTTTTGTGATTCTGGAAAGAAGAGAGAGAGGCTGTTTGCAGGAGCTGGGGTAGGTGGTTACACGTGGGAAGGTCTCTGTGTTATACAGCGGTTTTGATGCTAATGGACTCAGAACGTACCTTGGTTTATTCCAGACTCTTGATGAGTTGTATAAAAGCTGGCAGACACAGTTTTGTTATAGTGAGATCATAGCAGCACTGATTTTGCAATTTTGCTGGAGCGTAACAGGAGTTAACAGCTTTTGTTGTTGTGAGGCTAGGCTCCTTGCTGTTGTACGTTGTAGGATGGCTCAAATCTCAACAAAAATCAGATTGTCTTAACCTGATTCTGGACATCCTTTCCATGTTTTTTGTTGTTTTTTTTTTTTTTTTAATATCATCTTGTTTTTTCATCAAAGCTTTTTTTATTTTAATCTTTTCTGTGAAGATTAGCATGGCTTTTGAAGCCCAGCTACATCAGTTATTACTGAAGCTAAATCATTCCCTGCCACCCACGCTCAAACACCCCTTCCCACCTCCCTTAGGGATTTATTTCATCCAATTACTGCAACTGCTGGGCAAAGCTAGCCTTTGAGACAGACTCACAGACTGGGGTGCAAATATCTTCCCTTGAGTCCTTGAAGAGCTCTTGGAGCATCAAGACTGATAGCCCTGCCAGATGTCGTCTCGGTCCTGATTAGATCCTGCCTTGCTTTATCATCTTGTTTACAGTGAGATTTTCCTTAGGAGGAAGAAGAAATCAAACAGCTGCTTTTCTATCAATTCTCATTTGGGAAAGGTAGTGCTGGATACAGATATTTTCGAAATTAGGTCCAGAAGATCTGCTTTCTTCTTTCAATTCCCAGCTCTGCTATTCATTCCTTCTGAACTGAGACAAAGTACACATTCTGCTTTTTTTTTTTTGTAACATTTTTGGTTGGGTTTCTGATATTATCTTCTTCTTTCTTTTTTATCTGTCTAGATGCTGTTTTGTGTGCAGTTGGTCCCATTTTGCAGCCAAAGAGCTGAAGTACTGATAGCCCTGAAGTCACAGCTTTTAAAGTGATTTCATTCCCAATATGACTGAGAGGTGTTTCCTAAAGTGTCAAGGCACTTGGTTACTTTTGTGGTCAGGGGAACATGTTGAAGGTGACACACACTGGTTTCTGTCTAAGCAAGAAAGATAGCTCTTAACAGTCACTTTATGGGACATGTGTGTTCCCTCCCACTAGAAGCAGAATAGATGTTGGGTACCAGCTTCTAAATGGGAGCTGAAAAATGACACTGTGTGAATTGGGTAGAAGGAGGTATTCCCAAAGTCTGATATCTCAATTCAAAATTACCTTGAAGGCAGCATGATGGATTGCTAGCAGAATTTAATCTTTAATGAGTTCCTTCTCTGACTTCATAAAGCCCTATGTAGCTTATTACATTTTTATCATCTTTGGTTAAAACACAGCATTCCTTTAGATGGTATTGATGTTCGAACTAAGGAGATAATTTTAGGACTCTCAGAGGAAAAGAAATGCAAAGAAGCAGATTGGAGATCTTTTTTTTGGGAGGTGTGTGTTTTGTTTGGGTTTTTTTTGGTGTGTGGTTGTTTCTTTTGTTGTTGTTGGGTGTGGGGTGTGCTTTTTTTGCCATTATAGGTGTAAAATAATATGTTTAACAAATTCTTAGAACAATAATATTTTGCAGTGTACCTTCTCTCTCTGGTTTTGGTTCACATCACCCCACAATTACCACATTAATTTTAATGATTCTTACTTTTTCTGCTCCTGCTGGTGGTATTAATAGATTATCACTATTACTTGAAATCAAATGAAGATGACATACTAACCTGCTAGTTTTGAAACTATTTTCTTACCTTTTATATTCTTTTAATTTCTGGGGTCTGTAGAAAGGGCTTGTATTTTTGCAAAATAATATTTACCAGAAAATATCCAGGAAATGGAGTGGTTCCCAAGATATTACTTCTATAAATGTTAATCAGCCATTTGGAAAGTTCTCTGGGAGGAGAAGTAATATCTGGTGATTTAAGTAATCAATCATAGAGCATGAACTGTGAATATCTGATGGAGAACGTGCTACACCATTGTAGTAGTTGGTAATAGTGAGCAGTCCGTGTGTGGAAATATCTGACCTCAGGCTCCTTTGCAAAACAAAGATATTTCTAAAAGTTTGATGGTAATTTCTAGAATAGCACAGGAACTGGAGAAATGACTAAATCTGTTCATTAGGTATTTAATTATTTCACTCAGATGCTGGCATTCCCAACAGATAGCTGGACAACATGCTGTTGTGGCCCTGCACATGCTTAATTGGCAGCGCGCTTGTAGTTTTAGCAAAATAAATGGGACGTGTTCATGGGAGTCTCCATGAGACTGAGAATTTGGGAGCTGCCAATGTCATTCACGCTCAGATGCCCCACTGTCATTTTGAACAAATTTTGAAAGTTTAGGTACCTCTGTGAGATTTCCTAGTGCTTCTAATAATCTCAGTAGGATGATAACTGTGCCTTTGAGCAGAGAGCTCTCAGCAGAAATGTCTTTGAGCAGAGGTTTGGTTTTAAAGGTTCTTGTTTTTTAGAACCAGTTTACTATTTAATTTTGATGCAAAGATGTAAGATGAAAGGCAACCTTTCATCTTTAAACCAGACCCCAAAATAAGGCTCTATGCTCTACGTGTTAGGCTTAGCAGTCCTACTACTTAGCATGTTAGTACAATTGTGGGTGAAAATAGTTTGTCATGGAGACAAAAGGAGATTTTTTAAATAGGTTTACTTCTTGCAGT
The DNA here is from genome assembly GCA_004320125.1 of Scolopax mira. Classification (NCBI taxonomy): domain Eukaryota; kingdom Metazoa; phylum Chordata; class Aves; order Charadriiformes; family Scolopacidae; genus Scolopax; species Scolopax mira. The sequence goes on from BJBW01008375.1 coordinate 122,702, forward strand.
ATGTTCAGGGGCTTATATTCATAAGCTGCCATTTTTGTTAGAGTACCCGATCTGTAAGTCTTTCATTATGCTTAAAGAAGAAATATGACAGAAGGAAGAATAATAAAACTAATACATTTTCAATATGTTTTGTAATTAAATTCTCCTCTCTCCCCCTCTTTGGGCTGAGGAAATTTTGTTGAAATACTTTTGCCCCCAATTAAATATTAGAATGTGCACTGCTTTTTTTCATTATTACTTTCTTTCTTATAAGTAAAAAAGATGAAGGATATGTGTTTTTGGATGGAAAAGGAAATCCTCATCTGAAGTCCAGTCCTTTGCTCTTTTAATTCAATTAAACTTTGACTCCTAGGGCATGGATGGCATCTTGACTGTTGCTGATGTGCCACAAGGTGCAGTAGCAATCTGTGCAATGTCAAATTAAGACCTTTTAGCCATTTGTGCTTTGCAAGACCAGCAGTTTCAGAGTAACACATATTTATCAGTCTGATGCTAATTTGGATGCTAGCAGGGATAATTTTGGCTGATCATTAGTTCTTTTGACTCTTGATGAATGTTAGTCTAGGGCTTTGTAGCTAGAAGTTCTGGAGGAAATTAATATTTTAGATGGGAAAGAAGAATGTGAGCATGTATGAACAAGGAAGAGAGTGCTTATTTGTGTGAACATATTTTGTGAGTGAGTTAGGAAAAAAAGATTAATTATTCCACACATCACTTCTCCTGCTAAGAAAATCTTCTTTCAGTCTGGTTCCTAATCCACCTTTAACAAAAGCATCTGTTAGAAGCAGAAAGGATAGGTAGATCTCATTTGTATAAAAATATCGCTGTGTGAATGACTCAGTCTCAGTTTTCCACTCTAATTCCCATTAGTTCATTCTCTAATTCTCATTAGTTCTGTAAGAATAATGGCTGTTTCAAGTATTTCATAAGTAGCTGTGTCACTGTGCGACCAGTCACCCAGCTGCTGGTATTGTGAGCACTTACCTTGTTACTAAATATCTGCAGAAAAGCAGAATGCACATTTGCAGCAGAATCCACCAAAGGGGGAATCGTGGAGCTCGTGCCTTTGTGCCTTCACTTAGCACCTTCTGCAGAAACCCCACAGAGTAGCCTGTCCACCCAGGCAAGTGGGGAAAACACCCTCCAGGATCTTCTCAAACACAGCTTGCTGAGAAAATGTCAGTAGAGCTGTGCAGATTTTCTCAAGGTGACAAACTCAGCACACCATAACCGCAGTTCATAAAGGCATTTCATGACATGTATTAATATTTCCAATTTGGAAACCTAATGAGCAAATGATTCTTTGTTATCTATTAAGAGATAGAGTAAATGTTGTGAAATTGATTTACAGGGATTACTATATATTTTAGATATTCTGCTCTGATATCAAAGATCTCAAAAAAACCCCACTGACACTACCCTTTGAATCAAATTTGCTCTAGTCCTGCAGTTGCCCAAATGACAGCATCTACTTTTACATGTTCGGCATTGCACCACAAAGGAGCCCAGATTTTATAAGTATTCTGCTGGGTGTCTGCAAAGCAAGTGATGAAGATGGATATGACAGTTTGGTATAGAAGAAGCTGCTTTTAGGAGCCATCTGTGTTTTTACTGATGAGAATGAATTTTAACTAATGAAAACTTCAGTGATGAATGTTGTGCATATTGCAGCAACTACACAGTGTGATTAGATTTTATGTAGTAACTTAAGAAAGAGAGGTGGAAAATCCTGCAAGGAACATCTGCCTTATTTTGAGCTGCACTTGAGTGGTGATGTTTGGTTGTTGTTTTTTTTTATCTCTACTTCTGAATTGCTGTATCCTGTTGGAAAATTTCAGAGAAATTTTGCCGACTTTAAAGAGCAAATATTCTTGAGGACGTGGAGTGGCAATATCATTTCCAGAGGTGAATTGACCTCTGTCAATTAAGAGCAGGGCTGGTAGTAGTGTCCTCAAAATCTAAAGACCTGAACTTTTTTTCCACAATGCAATTTACTAGAGCTTGTTTAAGAAAAATAATTAAAAAAAGTAATTGTGGGCAAAGGAAATCCTGATGGTGCTTAGTGATCCCTTTGTATATCAATAACTCCTCTGGAATGCTTGGAGGAAAAAAATAATATCAGAAAAAAAATGGGTTTCATATTCTTTATTTTCTTTGATGGGGATGATGTTCAGATGGAACAGCCTATGTATTGCAGATTCTAGTTTTTCAAGTAGATTTGGCCTCCTTTCCTGAAAACACAGTTTGTGTAAATATCTTCCAGATGCTGGACAACTAGTCTCCAGACCCTGGCAACCTTCACAGGTGGGATCTCAGCCAGGTTAGGTACTCCTAGGTATCTGTAACTATGAACTACTCAGACAGAAAGGAGGCTTCTGCAGTAAATGCATCTCTGTGTGGTGTGGGCATCAAAAATGACACTAGTACACCCCAGCCTGCAGCCACTGATTTCTCCACATTAACTGTAAAGGGAGTGTAGGTACAGACAAGAATCCCACCTTGCTTGCTTAACTCCCAGCATGGGGGTTCCTCTGGATACCATTTATCTCCCTGAAAATGAAAAAGGAGATTCTTTAATTCCTTTTTTGACCTGGATGTCATTTTGCAAGAGAGATTAACTCAAAGCTATTTCCCTTCCCCATTCCCACCACCACCACATTTTTTAATCTCATCTGTGGTGGCATAACACTGTAGAAATAGTAGCAAAAGTCCCTATAACTCATTTCCACTTGTACATGCCATGTTATTTTGGTTCCTGGTGATGTGACCCTGATGCACCATTTCCATGCTCTATGTAACCTTCTGTAATCAATTGCTTTACATAAAAAAGAAAACTAGTCTGTTCACCATGTTTCTAGATAACTGTTGCATATCTGACCATGAAGCAGAAAAGGGCAAATAAATGTAATTTTCAACCTTGAGCACCTAAAAAACGCTGGATGTTTAAAAATTGAGAGATGAAAAATAAATATTAAGGACTTTTAATTTCTCCTCTGAACTTTTGAGCATTTGCATTATCCTAATTTTTCTTTTGGGGAAATACTGGATACCTTTTTTGTTTGTTTGTTTGTGTTTTTTTTTTGTTTTTTTTTTTTTTTTCAGAGAGTGTCAAGATTCCCTTGAAATAATGCAAGTCTAAGAGATGGCATTTAGAAAAGGCATGTTACTGACAGCTACCTGAGGGTGCAGGTTTACTCCATCTCACAACAGCTCTCTGGGGCCTAAGGCCCTTTTTTCATAGCTCTGGCATTTAGGTTCTTCTGAGGTGCAGACCACCATCATATGGCCAAGAGTTACATCCATGATCATGGCAACTGTATATCCTGAGCATCTTAATCATCAGTGCACATACATCACCGATCACATACATCAGATATATGTAATTGGTATGACAAATTCTTATTAATTAGGTGATCCTTTTAATGCATTGATGTTATCATAGTCTTTCTGCTATTTGAATTTGCCTGCAACTGCTGTTTTCTGCCACACTGAGTTGATGTGATCCTCACAGGAGACCTTTTCTGAAAGAAGAGGGAGGAGGGCTGGCAAAAGCAGCTTTTATTTTCCTTCTTTCCTTGGCTCTAAATGACAGGGGAAGTTGTGTGGAGAGAAAAAAAAAATCAATACATTGAATGAAAATGAGCATGTTTGCACAGTGACTTGGTCACCAATATCTGAACCCTAGCACTTCAACACTTCAGACTTCATGGTTTGGGTAAATACAATTACCTCAACAAAGCCTACAAATTATTAGTGTTTTGCAGGGAGATTACAACACATCATTACAGAGGAAAGGTTATTTTCAGAGCTCAGTTGAGTTTTACATTGGGTCCTTAGAGGCCGTGAATGACATTTTAGTGATCTTGGGACAGACAGCAGTATCCGAAACATGGATCAACACAAGATTGCTGAGAAATGATGCCTCTCACAGAGGGGCAGAGGATCGTTAAAGGGACACTTAGAGTTTCAGGTTATTCAACTTTGAAATGGTTTTCAATTACTCTTATTATCTGGCTTATTCTTCGAAAAGAAAGAAATAATACAAAAAAGGCTTCTGCCATAAAATTGTATGAAATTGTTTTTCAGAGACTGAATATATGCACAAGCTCACTCCTGTTAAGCTGGCTATTTGGTCTGAAGGAACCTGTACAGCTAATTCTAAATGGTGCACAGAACTCTCTACAAAATTTGTTTCTATTAAATAGCATTTACATTTCTAGCATCCATTTCACTACTTTTTCTCCTACAAATCATTTAATGGTGATATTTCCCCCCAGTAAATCTTTTGGCAAATATGCTTTTTAAGTGGCAACTCCCTTTGCATGAAAATGAAATGAATAAATGAAAAAATGAAAATCTTTAGATATGTTTGCTTTTGTGTAACTCACCTTTCACAGTTCCCAGACTTCCTTAAATGCTTAAACCCTTACTCTACACCCTTCTTCATCATTACTACTGGCAATTCTCTTGTGTGAGAAAACTGGAGCTGCCTCAGACACTGGAGGCAGCTTACAGTGGCAGCCCCTGCTATGGTGTAGGCTGGAGTGTGTATGTCTGACTGGTTCCACTTTAGATGCTAAATAATTAAGATTATAAGTCCTAGTCATACGAAAGAGCTATAGAGCATTCTTGATTTCTGATTTGTTACTGGCACTCAAAGTGTTTAACATCTTATAGCATCAAGCTCCTTCTAGGGAAAGCTGGGGTAGCAGCACCTCACCACGCTGTTCGGATAAGCTATATTTTCATACACCTAAGTAATATCAGTGTTTTGTGGCTGATTGAATTCCATCTAATTTCCGTCATTATAGTTGTTGGCTTGCTCAACACTGTAATTCTGTTGTAGAAATATTTTTCAAGGTGACAGGTAAATTTATGAGATGGCAATGAAAGACAATTGCTACCTTCTAGTATTTTGTTATACAGATATGATTCACTAGGATTTGGATTTAAAGAGATTATCAATAATTCTTTTTCTAATTATGCCTTTATGAATGTCTAAGTTTTCTGCTGTTATAAGTTGCCAGACAACTTATAACTTCTTTGGGGAAGACAATGAAATGCTATCAGTTCTGATAGAAAGAAACCATCCCTGCCACTTCAGGACTAGAATAAGGAATAAGAATAGGGAAAATGATGTTCTATAGAGGGACGCCAGAGCAAGGATACTACAGTTCTTCAAGCTTTTGAAGCTTTTGATATTGAATTTTAAGAAAAAGGGCATGGTTGGGAAGATGTACCTCCTTACCCCTGTATTATTAGGATGTTTTGAACTGAAATGCATTGCATTGTAAAACCTTGTCTTTATTTTGTGACTTGTGTTTTAAGTTGGAAGTAGTTGATGTGGATATTAAGTTGTGAAAACAGAAAGCCCTCACAGCCTCGCTTTTGGAGCTGACACTATTCACTGTCTGAGGCTTTGCCTCTAGAGCTTTAGGCCAGAACCTTGACATTTTCAGAAAGGTGTACGTTCTGTGAATACATTGTCCCTACATGAACTGTGCATCTATAAGCAACTCTGTGGGCAGGCCATTTAGCTAGCTGTTGAACTATCTTGTTTGTACCAAATAATTGTGCTTATAATTAGCAGGCGTAAATTTACATTCCCTTTGAAAAAACGGTGTTCCTCAATATCAAAGTAATGCAACAAATGGATCCTTCTTTCTAGTTGCTGAAATGAGCCTGGATCTGCTGTTTAACTTGTGTGTATAATGATGTATTTCAGTACATTTCTTCCATAGGATCTGAAGATCCTAAAACATGTTATGACTTGCACTTGAATACCTAGCATCAGACAAATGTGATGCATGCGAATTTGCTGCAAAGCCACATGAAATTAAGGACAGGAAACAAAGTTGCCTTTCCAAACTGAAATCCTATGAAGTGTTTCCCACTGGGCAGCGCGGGGAGGAAACACTCAAATTAGAGGCAAAGCAGAAAACTGGACAGCCCAGTTTTAGAAAGATTGCCAAGGGATCTCCTGTACCACAAGAGTACAGGATCTTGATTTTTCTGTCTCATCTGAAAAACAATACCTCTGTCACCAGTGCTTGCACAAGTGGGAATTTTGGGTTTTGTTTAGTGATCACTGGTCTAAAACTAGGATTTAGAAATGTTGACCATTTCTGAAAGCCTTCATGTGGGTCTGTTGAATATAAGCTGCTTTGCATCATTTATACTTGCATCCACCTGATTTCAGCATGTGGTTTCTCATGGGCTGCTGGAGTTGGAGATTAATCCTGTGTGTTTTTTTGAGGGCTGACAGCTGACACTCCTTGTATTTTTATAAGAAACAAGCCTTAATTTTCTAGACTTGGGAAATTCTAAATCCTGAAAGTTTCACAGCAGAGTAAATAGAAATGTCTAATATAATTAGAATTATGTTTTTAAGGCCTCATATTTTTTAGGATGCCAGAGCTAGAACATAATTGGGTGGTTTTTGTTCTTTTTTTTTTCCTGAAGTGATAGTTCCATTTAACTTTACTTTACAATAGACCTGAGTTTCCCTCAGATATTAGGCCTTTAAAGTGCCCTTGTTTTTAAGCTAACAATGTTAATTTTGACCTGGAGCTTGACCAAATGCAGTGTGTCACAGACTGGACCAATTGAGGTTACAGACCCATTCTCCTGGTAATTTTGGTTTATGTCCTGGTGGAGGAAGGACACAACGTACTTATTTGTCACCATCTCTATTTTTTGTAGACGAGATATGCTGCATGATTTGACAATGTCAAAGCATTTGATAGCTTGTATTGTTGGAAAAAAACACTATGTGAGATAGTTTAGGAATTGAGACAAGTCATCTGTTCAAGGATGGAACATCTAAGTAAAAAAAATTTGGGGAAACATAAACAGATTTTCAAGGTCACTTATATGTATGTGCAGACATATTCAAAAGAGAAAACTGTTCATCATCAGATATCATGGGCCACATTTTCAGCTGGTGCCTTTGAGTAAGCTTTGCATAAGTTATCAGGAAAAAAAGTTTGTAATACAACCAACTTCAAAGTACATTTCCTCTGGTTGGTGTTGGAAATGTCTTGTCCCTACATGGACGATGACTTGTCCATCAAATTCAAAGGAATTCTGAAAAAATTGTATCATTAACAACATTAGACAGAAAATAAAACTATGAGGGTCATATTTTCCCTAACCGTGGCGTTCTTTCTTAGGTAACGGTAGCACCATTTGTCTTCCTGATCATAGCCAGTGCCTCTTCACTAAGAGAGCTGCTATTTTCTGCCTGTGACTAACTGAATTCTAGTGCTTGACAGCACTTCTACCTGCACAGCCTTATGCCCTGCTTTCTAATTTCAGCCCTGTGTACAAAGTAATTTCATCTAAGTGATCTTCTGTCACATTCATTTGACTTGATTGTCCACTCCTAAATGCCTTTGCCACTTCGGATTGACACTGACTGTAAGTCAGCTAACTTCAAAGCCAACTTAAATTTGTTTTTGAGTGTTAGCCATGCTGCCCTGCATCTTACACTTGTGATTGGACTACTTATAGCCAGAGACTCTGCCTGTATGAATGATTTGTCTGTTATGCATGGTCATGGTTAGCCATTTCCTTATTCCTCTCCAAATTGCATTACACTGCTATTCTCACAAGAGAAAATGGTTGTATGATGCTGATGTGTTCTAGTTGGCTAAAGAGTTTTATTTGGGAATCAGAATGCCCTTTTCTTTTTCCACCTGAGCTCTACAGTTATGTAGTTATATTTCATGTCTTCTCAGAGCATATTTCAATGTGTGTTTTTTTTCTCAGCAATCACAGCTGGAAAGTGATTTTTCTTCTTTTTTTTTTCTTTCTTCTAAGATATTAAAATTGCAATGTACTCCTATGATTCCAGGAGCTGAGGCTTTGAGCAATGTGCATGACCTCTGCATCCTGTGATACAATGTTCCATAATTTTGGTGCATTTTTTAGGAATGCTGGTAGATCGATGAAATAACCTCATGGCCTCCTCAGTACCATTTCCCCTTCATCCTTTTGACTCTGGAAGAGATGCCTTTATGGTTTATTTATTTTATTTATTGATCTCTTTCCTTCTCTTCTACAAAGGCTACACTACAGCATGTATCTTTAAAAAGAAATGAAGTACATCCAACACACTCAGGTAAAAGAGTATTTCTGCATGAAAAGCTTACCCATTTTTCTCGTGGCTGTAATAAGCTGCAGGAACTGCCACCACCCGGAGAGCCAAGTCAGGAAAAAGGAAGGGAATTGAGTAGCTGAACCTTACAGTAAGGAGCACTAACACAAAGTCTGAGTTTGCCAAGAAGGGCCCTATAAAGGAAAAAAAAATAATTTTCTATTGAGAAACCTAAAGAAAGGATAAAAGGCTATTGGAAACCCACAGTGTTTGGGAAAGGTTGAAGGGATGACAAACTGGATTAAGCTTATCTGTAGTCTATGGCCTTCAGGAGATACTCTTCCATTTGTTTGGTTTGGGGTTGCATGGCTGCAGTAGCGCTGCTTCACTTCACAGTATTTTTCTGTAATCTAGAAAAAAAATGGTTTTCTCCAGCTTCATCAGCCATAGATGCTAAAAAAATGCTGCTGCTCAGCAGAGTGAAGCACTGAGAGGGCCACTCTGGCCAGACAGGCATGAAGTGATCTGTCCAGGCAGGAGACCTAAAGAGCTGGCCACTTCTGTAGGAGCCAAGGTGGCAATGTGGAGCACTGCGATAAAATCCAGACCTTACCACAGGCAAGCTCTAATTTTTGAAAGGAACACAGAAACCATTTGTTGCCATTCACAAGGTATGACTGTCCCTGAAGGCATGACTGTCCCTTCCTCAGCCTCAAAGCCAAGGAAGATAATTTTTGGAGCTCCATCAACTTTTTGGTATCACTTGCCCACTAGACAATACCTGCAGCTTGTTCTCATTTAGAAGCTGTAGATGTACTGTCCTCAGTTTCTGGCCTGTACTGGGAAACATTTTGCCATGCTTTGCTCCCCACAGTCCCTCTGCCAAGGGTCTTGCAGGGACATGTGTTTTAGTGCTGTTCAGCAACTTGGCCTCAGCCTCCCGTGCTGGGGCTGATGAGGTTGAATGGAGTTATGGGGAACAGAAGAGCTTATGAAGTGGTTCTTAGCTGTGTAATAATTTCCTGAGTGTCGGTGCTCAAACCTCCAGCAGATTAATTTTTCTACTAAACAACGTCCCACTTGTTTGTGGATAAAGTTCCCAATCTAAATGCTGTCGCTAGAGCTGCATTGAACTTGGATGTTGTGACCTTTTCTGCCTAATAAAGACGAGGAATAGGACAAAATATGTCTGGAAAATATGTTATGTGATAAAACTGATCTGAGAAAGCTGTGGTTGAACATAACTGTTATTGACTCAGATATCCTTGAGGTTATTTTCCTTATGAGAGTATATAATTACAAGAATTACAAACACAGAGCAACTATTGACATAATTTTGTCCCTTCTACAACAACACAGTGCTCCTACATCACTCTTTCCTGGCTCTCTGCACATCTTGTAGCACATAGCAATCGAAAACTACTTTGCTAAAATTAATCTTTGACTTTATCTAACCCTTCTGAATAACTGTGAGATGAACAACATTTAACTCTCTAAAAGTTTTGGAAAGTTAACTAAATTAATTAGGTGAAATGCATTAAAAGTTTTTTTGGGAATTTTGGGGGGAGGGTGTGGGCAGTGGGGAAGGGTAGTCAGTAAAGGTCTTTGGATCATACATAATCTCTAGTATTTAAGTTTTGTCACTGCAGTGGTGTTTGAAAACCAATGAACTCTGCAAGAACCTTTTAAGGAATGAATCCCAGGATAGGATAGAGAGCACCCTTTCTGATTCCTGATTCTGTAAACCTATGTGAAATGTATTTCTCTTTCTTGTGCTTAGTGTGGAAAACACTAAATTACTGTTTTCCCAGGTGACGGAGCATTGGTGCACTCTTTGTGCTAACTTTTTTTTTTGGATGTGTTGTGACTGATTGTGAGAAACCAGAATCACTTTGTCATTTTATCTGAGACCTGGAATACTTACAAAAAACTTCTTGAGATCAATCCATCAAGGTAATGAAACTTCAAATTTCTTTTAGTCTGTGGAAGATGATGCTCACAACCTGGCAAGAATAAGACATTCAGACATTACTGCATATATTGGTGTCATAAATATGCCTGGAGAAATTCTGTCTGGTTATGATAGTTGTAGAGTAGGAGACAAGCAAGCCATGCTAAGTAACAATAACTCATCTCTAATATGCATCATCAGCTTTGAAAGCTTTGACTTGAAAGGCTTATTGTAAGTTTTCCCAACCATCTCCAGTTAAAAACATTTGTGTTTCAGCTATTTGCATTCATGGCAATTACTCTTTATTTGTGAGAGAATGCCCTCTAGATTTCAGAATTTATTTACTGATTTTTTATATAAACTTATCTGGAGAAGAGCAATGTCTTACTGCCCTTTATTTTTCCTGAGCTTGACAGTGCCTCTTGCTTTCTGTTCCCGAAAAAACATCTTGAAGGTGCATCCATGAGTCCAGTGAACTTTGAATGGAAAAGCAAGGCAAATAGGTATAAGTGGAGGGAAAACGTTGTCATCAAAGTATTAGTTATGCCACAACCTACTCAAGTGATTATTTGGATAGGACACTTAAGGTGTGATTTGCTTGTGTAGATCTTGGGTCCTGGTGCCACTCATGATGTCTTTATTAATCTTGGAGCCTGATGGCAAATACAACAAAGCTGATGCTATTTGAGAGACATACCTCTTTCTGCAAGAATGGCAACTGGAGACTAGGTGAGGCATCCCATTAGAACATGAAAGGATGTAGGATGTTTCAGTAATGGAATGCCACACCTTTATGGGGGAAAAAAAGAGGGACTTAGCAATCTCAGAGTGTGGGTACCTCGTGTAGCTCTTGGACACTTAGATTCCATAGGGCATTCAAAGCCCTGGGTGAACACCTGATAGTGGAGGAGGACATGTGTTTTGTCTCAAAATTCACCAGATCCATAGCACTTAGCTGAGAACAGGGAAACAATGCTGAGAACAGGAATATCCTTTAAATCCTATTACACTCCTAGAGTTAAATTTCTGGGGAGTTGGTTGGCTGAGCCTCACAAAGATTTGCAGCCTGAAGCCCTTTCCTGACAGTGCTTACTTGGGACTTTTCTGTTAAAGTGTGATAGTCTTCTCCTTATTGCTGTTCACATGACTCCTTTTTCCCAGAGGGATGTTCCAGGCCCCGTCTCCAAAGTTTTGAATGCAGAATATGTTTCTGACATCCTCCCTGCCCTGCTATGAATCCCTAAGTGCTGCTATGGCACTGGCAGAAACAACCGCTCTCGAGTCCCTGCCTGGGTGGGTTTGAACACTTGTGTGATTAGACTAGCTGAAATATGACATGCGTCTGTTAAACTGAAAATGAGTTTTCACAGCCTGCTGGCCTTCAGCAAGGGTGTGTGGGCTGAATGGATCACTATCAAGCAGGGGATGCAAATGTTTGGTTTGTTTGGCTTTTTTGGCTTTTTTTTTCCCATGGGAGATGATGGCGTAACAGTGATTAAAGTAAAATTCAACTTTTCCCTCTGCAGAAGCTTCATTATGCCAGCCTGTAAGCTTCTTCTTAGTGCCTTCAGTTGTAACCTGTAATCTAGCTTTTTGCTTTTTACCACAGCAGTGCAGACTTTCAGATTCCTCTCTCCCAGTATCTTTTTCATAAGAGAATGGATCCCTTTTTAATAAGGCAAGAGGAACTTTTGTATTATTTAGACTATTTGTGTCTTAACAACAAGGCATCAGTTTTCTTCCATAACGTCTTCCAAACTAATGTCAAAGACGTATCTTCTTTAAAGATACGATCCTACCCCTTCCTTTCCTTCTGCTCTGCTTCTCTGGCTTAAGCAATCTCCCTCTGAACATCTAATATTAAAAGGTGCACTTACTTTATCTCAGCTGCAAATGTTTTCCATTAAGTTCTTGGAACCTTGCTCCTCTAAGTGTATTCTTTCTAACCCCTGGCATAATATTTTGAGTTCCTCTGGGAGAAAATGAGACAACAAGGTGGATGTGAGTGGCACCAGGCACCTGTGATGATGTCTACTGTTATTTGATAGTAACAATAATCCCTGGCTTTTTTTCAATAAATGCCAGAGATTTGGCACATGCAGTTGGGCAGATTGTGTAAAGGAATGCTAAGGCTGCCTTTTTAAAGACCAAGTTTCTAGCCCAAGCTTTGCCAAGCAGGAATTTTTTTCATCTTCTAAACCAGCATATTTTGTAAAACAGGAGATCTCTGCTTGCTCGCCTTTCTGGGGTAGGCATGCAAGAGTAACATCTCAGAAAGACTAAAGGTCAGGTAGTATCTTGGGGTGATGATCTGAAGGGGGTTTATTTTCTGTTGAACCTTCTCGTGCACAGCGTGGCACTGGTTTGTTTGACACAGCAGGCAGTCGTGTTTCACTGAAGGCTGGGCATCTGCAAAGAAGAAGGGGCAAGGAAGTGGTAGGGTTGTCATGAGCCACTTCCAAAAGATTAACAATTTGGGTTGAATTTCAGCTGTTACTGGGGCTCCCCACAGGCACCTGTGCTCCAGTTCTGTCACTGAGAGACTGAAACACCAAGAGAAATGCTAACTTTAATTAAAAAAAATAGATGGACTGTCCTCACCTGCTGCCACCCACTCAAGATTTAGTTTGAAAAATGTTTACTTCAGACAGGTGGTGGAAGTGTTTATAGTTTGAAAAACCTGATTATTTGACTTAAGGTAAAAAGTCCATGGGGTAAATTCTGCAAAAAAGATGGCTTCACTAGCTTATTTTATCTAAGTTTTAATTCATTTCCATGCTTTTATGGAAATTATTAATGGTGTTATTGTGTTAATGGTGATGTAACTTCTTCCTGTTTTTATAGAAAACAACATATATTATCCCATCTCATTACAATAACTTGCCCTTCCCATTTTAAATTTAAAACATGCTCAAGTTAAGAAAAATAAATGCCAAAACTAGTTTTCCTCACTTCTGCATTCTTCAGCTACTCCTGTGACAGATTTGGGATCTGTCTGTGCCAAGCTGAATTCCATTTTGATGGCTGAGCCCCTCTGCCTTCAGGATTATTCATACTATCTGATGACTGCTCTGCGGTATTTCAGCTTTTTTTTTTTTTGATTTAAAACTTCTTTCTGCAACAGGAATTTGATGCCAATTGTGGTGTAAGAAGTGTTTTCACCTGCACAGCCCAAGGTGGGGTGGATGTTCCCGATGTAGTGGAGGGAAGGCAGTAGCACGACTTCTTGTAAACCTGAAGGAAGGTAAGAGTAAAGCACAAATTTCTTCAGCTCTGTCCCCAGGGCACCACTTCTGCTGGATGCATTACCTGCTAGAAAAGGCAGCTCAGGCAGCCGCAGTGCTGCACTCCTTTGCATGGTGTGTTTTGGCCGGGAAGAGCCATCTGCAGAAGACAAGTGTTTTCTGCTAGGGGGCTGTTGATTTTCTTGGGCTGACTTCCAGGGAGGTGGATGGGGTCTGGAAACCTCCCAGCTGCAAAGGATGGACAGAAAAGTGCTGTTTTTTAAAATCAGGTGTTTTCCTGACCAAAGAGGTAGCAGATTGTCATGTTGTCTGTAGAAGAATTCTGTAAAGAGAGAAATCAGTGAAGGCTTTTTGTTTTGTTCATGCACTCAAGGGAGGCAGAAGACTAAGATTGCTTTGTGGGAAACTGAATCCATAATTTGTTTAAAAAAAGAAAGACCTGCACTGCTCTCCTACTTGCAGGAATAAAAGTGGTGGTGGTGGTTATCAAATTATTTTTAAAAACTCTCTTTCTAAAAGGCATTTAGTGGCAATTCATAGGGTTCTGGTGTGAATCCACCTGCCCAAATAGGAGGAGGAGAGGGGGTGAAGAGGGTTGCCAGAAAGCCCAGAGCTCTGGTCTGGAGGTCTACAATGATGAGCTGCAGCACCACAGCCTGGGAAAGGTGATGGGCATGGAGATTATCTGGATCCATGCAGTCAGAGATAAAGACAGTGACTCAACACATGCTAATGTCCCATCTTTACACACTTAATGTCCTGTGGGAGTCAGGGGTCTCTTTGCAGTAAACAAGTGATTTTGGATAGATGAGAGGGCCTGGTAACAGCCATTTAAAAGTGACAGTGGTGGAAAGTTTCTTTTTTTTTTTTTTCCAGCTCCTCTCTGCCCTGCCTTTCCTAATTCATCTCTTCATTAATTCCTTGTATTTCCTTCTCCTTACACAGGGAACAAAACCAACTGTTTTTTCCTTTTGTTTCTATCTGATTCTACTTCTCATGAATTAGCACAATACAGCAAAATCTGGACTGCAAATCAAACAGAGATTGGAGTCTGTGAATGAGAAATTAGATCTATTTTGGTTTTAAATTTTTTTTTTTAAATGTGATAACATAGACCTAAAAAAATGCTTATAGAAAACTCCCTGAGAGCATTGCATTTAGACAGTAATTTCAATTTACTCATTTTCAATGAGTCCTCTTCATCCCAGGTATGGGCTAAGTGGAAAATACAAAAAATACGAAGGAAAAACTGTTATAACCATTTCTTAAATCAGAATTTTATTTCCTAATTTTAAATTGGTGTTTAAATAAAATTTTGCCAACTGCCTTAGCACCAGATTTTCAAATTACTTTTCAAGTATCACTTTTACCATGGAGTATTATTTAGCACAGACTTCCATTATAGAGCAAAGTGAATTTCTTTCTTCCACTGTTTGCTTTTAGTACCCCCTCTGCTAACACAGATAGCACCCATGTGACACTATAATTTTATACACAGTTTAATAAACAGAAGATTTCTCATTTGTGGTGTCTTCTGCGTATCTAGCTTAAGTTCAGAAAAAAGAAGACAAGGCAGTATGACAAGGCAAAGCCTCAGTGAATCTCTGCCAGCTTTTGGTTTACCAAAAGCTTGTACCCACAGAGTACCCATGGAGCTAAGAGAAAATCTTGTTCATCTACACACTGGAATGCAAAAGCCTCGCATGCTTGCACAGAGACAACATTTCTGAGCTGTTAGTGCTCCAGTGCTAGACTTGCCTGGCTGCTGAGCATCATGGTTTGCTGTTCCTTATCAGTTTGTACCCAAGGATTCTGTCTTTCAATGGAGAGGACAGGAAGAAAAGATGTTTGTGGGGAGTGAGCCCTGATGAGATCACGGAGTTGGAAGGGGCCTCTAGAGATCATTTAGTCCAACTCCCCTGCTAAAGCAGGGTTGCCCAGAGCACATCACTCAGGACTGAATCCAGGTGGGTCTTGAAGATCTCCAGAAAAGGGGACTCCACGACCTCCCTGGGCAGCCAGTGCCAGGGCTCTGTCACCCTCACTGTAAAGATATTTTTCCTCATATTTGAATGGAACTTCCCATGTTCCAGCTTATACCTATTGCCCCTCATCCTGTCACTGGGAACTACTGAAAAGTGTCTGGCTCCATCTTCCTTCAAACCACCCTTTAGATACTTACAAGTATTAATAAGGTCTCCCTTCAGCCTGCTCTTTTCCAGTCAAAAGAGTCCCAGCTCTCTCAGCCTTTCCTCATAAGGGAGATGCTCCAATTCTTGAATCATCTTAGTTGCCCAAAGCTGGACTCTCTCCTGTAGTTCCCTATCTCTCTTGAACTGGGGAGACCAGAACTGGACGCAGTATTCCAGTTGTGGCCTCACCAGTGCAGATAGAGAGGGAGAATGACCTCTCTTGACCTACTGGCCACACTCCCTATGCAGCCCAGGATTCCTTTGTCCTCTTGGTAACAAGGGCACATTGCTGGGTCATGGATAGTTTACTGTCCACTAGGAGCCCCAGATCCTTCTCCTCAGAAGTACTTTCCAGCAGATCCACCCCTAACCTATATTGGTGCCTGGCATTCAATGAGATGATGGTGACATCTTAGGGGCAACGTGATTCCTCTTCACTTACCTTCACAGTAGCTGATGGCTAATTGCAAGTTCTGTTGGTGTTTCACTTGCTGACTCTTGTTGCTTTCTTACTCACTCTCATAATTTTCTTTTAATATAAGCCATTCTTCACCTTTGTGCACATAATGCCATCCTAAAATGAGCTAAAAGGTCTGAACTAATCTCATCTCCTCTTGCAAAGCTTCTCTGCAGGGGTAGGAGTAGAGAACAACTAGCAATAACTTGCTATGTATCCCTGCGTGTATCGGATTTTCTGTAAGAGGGAAGGTGACAATGTAAAACTTGTCTTCCTAAGCTAGCCAAAAGGGGATGTTTATGCAATTTTAAGGCTCTCTGATGCTTACATACTGCAGAAGGTTGTAATGTGTACTACTGAGACATTCAAATACACCACAAAAAGAGCTGTTTAAGTCACAGATAAGCTGCAAACTTATAGAGCTAATATAAATTTTCAGGTAAGGCAATTAAATGGTTTTATGAAATATATGTTGAGTCAGAGTTCATAAACAATGAGATGGTTTAAGCGTTTACTAAAGACTGCAACGTCATCTCCAGCAGCCTGAGCAGTCTCTCTAGGAAATGGGACACAAGTGGTCTGACAGAGAAATGCCTTGCAGTCTTGGGATGGTGGTGCTGCCTTCAGAGGCTCTGACTTGTGCTGCGTCTGTTTGAATTGGTCTAGTGAGCACAAAGCTTATGTCAGACACAGCAAATGGGTTCAGCACTTTTTACAAGTCAAGTATTTCTCTAACATGTTATATGAATTTCATCAGGTTTTTTAACATTTGCAGCTGACTATTAATGCTTTTGACTGTTAGTGTGTTGTTAGTTAAATTTCTGCTATTTGGAGTGGTCAGTCAACAAATCATATACGAGTTGATAGTTGTGTTTGATCCCCCTGACTGAGCTGTTTCCAATATTTTTTGGTTTAAGGGATGGCTGTAGCCTACTTGGGATTCTGCTGCTTGTTCCAGCTTTCCTTACTGTCCACATCTATGGTGGGAGGTGAAAGAGGCTGACAACCACCCTTCTGTCATTTTAAGACTTCTACGTGCCTTCTGTGGAGGAACTTTGAATTAAGGGAGTAGCTTGAACCAATTGGAGGAGGAGGACTTGTGGCACAAAACGAACTGCTTAAATTCACAGGCCACCAATCTGCAGAGTAGAAGGTGGTTTCCCGCCATACGAGAGATGATATTCTGGGGGGTCCTCCCTCTAACTCTACCTCTGCAAATATCTGAGGACAAGGACCTGAAATATAAGCTCATAAATTTATTGAAGGGATTTTATAAAACAATGGAGAATTTAATGTAAAATAGAAAATACAGCTTGTGATTCATGGATAGGTATTTCTAAGGGGTTTTAGAAGGAGACTGGTTTTGCATATTGATATTGTACTAATCCCATGCTTTAGGGCTTCAACTAGATGCTTGCTGAGACTAAAAAGGAATTTATTTCTCCTTGGGCTATAACTAAGCCCAGGAGATAGTGTTGCTTGTATGTCTTGCTCAGTGATTCAGAGTGAAATACATCACCATGTTTGGGAACCAAAAGATAGTTTCCTCAGGTGAGCCTGACAAGGACTACACAAATTCCTTTCTGAGTTTCTGTACTAAAATGGAGTGTGGTTAGCCTAGGTTGTTCTGGGAGTTAAATCTTACACAAACCTACTGTTACGGAGCCTTAGGACACTGGTAACATTCTTGAGATCCCCTAATCTCCTTCACATCCATTCCTTATGGATGGGTGGTTTTAATCCTTTACTAAAGATGTAAATTTATTGCCAGGCACTGGTGGTTGTTTTTTGGCTTTTGGAGTAGATGCTCCCCAGATGTCCCCAAATGGTTCTTCCCAGTCTCACATTTGGATGTCCTCTCCCCATATTTTCCTCTGTTCTCTCTCCTCTCACAGCTGAGCTTACCGTGCTCTTTACTATTCCTTCCACAGACACCTGCCTCTGTATTTCCCTTCACAAAACCTTTATGAATTACCTACATTGGGTTGTGTGTGCAGGAAAACAGCTTCTGGATTGGAGGATTTTCATGGTAGCAGAGCAATACTCTTAGTGTTATATACTGTACTACTGTGTGAGCCATTGACTGTGGAGCCATAGTCGTGTTTTGTTTCATATTGCACTTCATGTCACAGCTTCTTCACTTGAGGAAAGAAAATTACATGCTTCAAACATAAGCTGATTAAAACTTCAAAATGGTGATGAGTTTCATTAACCTATTTTTTTCAGTTTCCAAGTTCTGATCTTCTATAGCTGAGTCAATCAAACTGCTGTGTTCATTGCAGTACATTTGCTGGGCTCCTAGTGAGCTCCTAGTGAGCCCAGCAGCCAGTTTCAGGTACAAGTTTCTCCTTGTTAAATGGGTTAACCCCAAACCTAGGATTCCAGTGCACCAGTGCCTAGAGTGAAGCAGATGTCCCTTCTCTGTCATGACTATGTCAAACCCTTGGTCCACAAACCTTTTGAAAATTCAGACTGAGATGTCTGGGTTAAGGCTTAAGCTCTCCTTAATTTATCTCCTAGATATAAAAGCAACAGTCTATATTCCCAATATTGCCATCAGCTAGCACAGTGACTGCCTTTTTTGGGGTACTGATTGTGGAATGAATCTAGCTGTGAACTGGTTTCCACATCTAATAAAGATCTTTCTAAATAATGGTCAAGAGAGGATGCTTTAACCCTTGATCTGGCTTGGTTAGCACTGCAGACCAAGGCTTAGACTGATGCAAGGAACAAAAAGGTAAGTGTGAAGGTCCATAGTCCCTCTGCTCTCGAAACAATGACAGTCTTTTTTATACTTGGCAAATTTTATGATTTCCAAAAGGAAAACTGTATTGACCAACACAGAGGCTTTCTGAAAGGCTTTAAGGCAGGCACAGATGCAGAGCAAGGGTCTGAGAAAGGATAAAGATGCCAGTCCATAAGGTTTGTCAAGCTGTTGCTGATACCCAGAACAGAAGTAATTAACTCTTCATGAATAGTTAGATTTGGGGAGTTAAGAGGTGACTGTGCCAGCTTAGTAAAATAACCGCATCCAGTGGGCTTTGCCACGAAGTTATCTGAATTTGGAAAGCTGGTCCCATAGTTCTAGTCAAGCTGTGCAAGTACTCTGAGCACATTTAATATATGTAAATTAAATTAATGTTAAATCACTGTGTCTCTGTGGTAGTGAATAATACAGAAAAAGCAAATGGGATGCACAGCACATGGAGGTGATTCAGCTGTCTGACTGTGTGCATGAATATTTCCTTTCCTCAAACTCTACTCTAAATGGAGAGATTACAAAAGTACAATTTTACTTAAAAGAGCAAATGTTATAAAAATTCAAAAATAGAGATATTATTATGTTTTTACTTAGTTCTGCAGTGCTCTAGCTTTAGCTTTAATGTTCAAGCTTGATAATTTAGTTTTCTAAAAATAGCCTGCCAGACTATGCTTTACATTTCATTATTTTTTGAATACTCCTTTAAACATTCCAGACCATAAAAATCAGCCCCCAAACTTGCACTGTAAAGCAAATATTGTTCCTTCCTTGGATAAGTGAATTATTAATCGAGGTTGGGCTTTCTTGGTGCAGGAAGTTCTGTTTTGCAACAAGGATTTTAATTTTGTATCGCTGAGCTCTTAGTGCATGCAAGTAGATATAAAGCTGATGAATTATAAATGTTATAATGGTGCCAAACTCCGAGCTAAGGGAAGGGGTGGCAGTTCAGAAGGACACACAGCTTGGGTCCCTTGGAGTTTGGTGTGCACAGGTCAAAGATGCTACTGAATGGGGTTGGGACTGGATGATCTTTAAGGTCCCTTCCAACCTAAACCATTCTATGATTCTATGGCTAGGACTGCAGCTCTGCTTGGGTTGTTGTCAGGAACAGAAGTGGCTTAGTTTTGGTCAGAGTTGGCTGTAAGGGTTTTCTTTTGAATTTTTTTCTTTTCTTTTTAAAAAAAAAAACCCTCCTGACCCAAACCAGTGGGTATTCTAGTATTGACACTCATGGGCCTTTAATGGGAGTGGGTAAAGAGACATCCTTTGCTGCATCTTAGAGAAAGCTTTGTTGCCAAATAGAATGAAAACATAAAGCTGTCTCTGGGCTAATTTTTAAAAATAATGTGTAGTATTGATGTTTTACACACTTAGTTGGGAGGAAATTACTGAAGTGTGAAAATGGTATTGTAACTGGAGGGCTGCAGTAATCAATCACTGAAGAACTTTTTTCCCTAAAGATTTATTTTGGGTAGTAATTCTGCATTTTAAAGAAGAACTGATTGACAACAAAAAGCCTAGATAAAAACTTTTGAATAAATCAGGATGTTTAAGAATTTTCATTAGTAGAAGGATGTGTTGTTAAGTGTTGACCTTCATTATTAGAAGAAGAAAGAGGAGTTTCTACCCTTAAATACCCTGTTTTATAACCCTGAGCCAAGCCATCAGGCACAATCCTTCACTCAATTGGAAGAGATTTGGATCTGTGCTTTCCATGTTTTGTTGTTCTTTGGGATAGAGTGAGGACGCTACTTGCAGGGGTATTGTGCTATTTCCCCAATATATTGTGCTATATCCCCAAATCTAGTCACAAAGTCTCACTAGCTTCACCTAGACATGAAGGTGGAAGAAGGTACTTTGTGGGCTTAAAATAACGTTCAGAAAAACCTCCTAGAGTGTGAGGCTGACCACTGCCTTCTTTCAGCTCTGATGCAGCCATAAGCCTGCAGGGAAGACACTCACTCGAAAACAATGGTTGGGTTGGATGTCAATGCTTGATGTTGGAAGGTGCTGTCATACAAGCAGCCTCAGCTTCCACCTTGAGTATGGCCTTTCTCTCCTGGAAACGATGTGTAAGAAAGTACTTGCTTTGTTTGGCATCTTATGTTAACTTTCTGAACCTCTCTGGGTCTGCTAACCCACAATATGGAGAGTTGGGGAGACATGAAGTTGTGTGTGCCTCCAGACAAGATGTAGCCAGGGGCTACATGGTCTCTTTGAACCTGCCTCTTGGTGGCAGGGACCCCCTGGGCCTGAGTTTCCTTTCAGCACAGCCTGCAGCTTCGGGAGGCAGGAGTTGCTAAATGATCTTTTAGTGAAGCTGTCCAGATAGAAGTTGTACTCTGTGTGGTCCAAGGTCTTCTGCTCTCCTATCCCTGTCAGGCATGGACTGAGCAGACCTCCATGATTCCATCCTTCAACAAGTCTGGAGACATCTCTGTCTCCCAAAATGGAAGTCTTCCTCTTCTTAGCCAAATTCATTGCATTTTGGCATGCAGATGTGAGAAAAACATTTGGGGTTTCTATCTTTTCTTCCTTTTTTTTTTATTATAAAATTTCCCTCCCTCTGCCTCTATAGTCCTTCTGTCTCCAGCATAAACCCAGCCCCGTCTCACAAAGAGTCTCTCCTTGCCTGAGACTGAGCCCTATTTTCTCATCAAGCCCATCAAATATCGAATTATTTTTCCTAAATGTTACCCTACAGCTGTAACTGTAGTCGGACTGTCTACCTTCAAACCTGAGCAGAACAACTGCCCTAGGAACCGATGTACTGCGAAGAGTGATGGAGTAAAGTGGGAGGAAGAGTTGTGAAGCCCGACAAGAGTTACTGACCCCAGTCAGCATGACTGAAGGACACGATGCAATTCAAGGCAAGTTGAGTGGCATGGAGATGTGGGATATGTGATGGGGTTTGTCTTTGCCCAGAAAGGCTCCTCTCTTCTCCCCACGGCAGAGTGTGTGTGCCTCAGCATCTTGGGAAGTAAATTAAGTCCAGATTGTCAAGTGATGGGGTGACAGCATAGTTCTTGGTCACACAGCCAGCAAAACAGCCCGGGGAGGCAGCCCCACATCACCACTTGAATCAGATCCCCTTGAAATACTTTGCAGCCAAGTCAGCTGAAAACATAAGGCTGAGAGCAGCTCCAGTTTACACCCAAAGCCAAACAGAACTCTGGATTTCTGCAGCTGCCATCCAGCTTTCCTGCTTTCACCTGTCATCACTTTCTGTATCACACTGTCATAAATCCATATCTCTATTGTTCTTCTGTGGAACACCGTGTGTTGATGGATAATGCTTTCATTAGTCCTAGCAGCATCATGCCTGTTCACAGACGCAGGAGTCACTTCTTTTTTGCCAACTGTTTGTTTGGTGACTAATGTACAGAAATGAAGCATTTATGAAAAGGCGCCCAGTCAAAATTTATGCTGAAATTTGTATTACAATAGTTGGCAAAGGGCTTGTACGGAGGTGAGTTAAGAGCAACCCAAAAAATAATAGGGAAAGGAAGATGCCTCAGAGTGGTTAATTTAAATAGACAAGAGACAAGGGAAGGTTATAAGGTGAAATGGACTGTTTGACCTGGTAGCACAGCAAAGATTGTCAGAGGAGCTGTTTTCTCTCAGAAGGTGCAGCTTTGTGAAGTTCAGATTTCTGTGGGGACGTGTCAGCTGTTGTCAGTAGGAACAGAGGTACTAATTCCAATGATGCTGGCATGTTTCCTTTTAATGTGTTTACTCACTTTCACCTTCTGTTCAGGAATGATCACACTGAAAAATCTTGGCTTGCAAACACTAAATTACTCGGAAATTTCTGTTCTACAAGGACATTTTGTGTATTTCAAAGCTGATACTGAAAAACAAAATAGAATCCAAAACCTGCAGCCTTTTCTGTTGGGTGAACCAAGGTTTCTGCATGTCAGATTGTTGGTAAAACACAGATGTATGAGCCCAGGTCTTGTGAAACTCAGTTCTCCCCGTGGGAATGTAAAGCCTTTTAATATCCATCTTTGTGGCATGCCCATTAGTTATTGCTGATGTCAGGCTGATGCACTTCTCAGGGCAAAATCTTCATGTGCAGGTATGCTGTGAGACCATCCATTTTGGTAGGAAACCTTGTAATGTTTTCCTGACTCTGATGCAAAAGATGCACAAGATGCACAAGAAATCTGCACACTGAGGAAGGTGGTGCTGGTGCTGTTGGCACTATGCTCTCCTAAATTGGTGGCATGGATCTGTTCCTATTTCTGGTGTGGGATAGGAAGGAGAGGGGAAAATATCAACTCATCCAGATCTAGGATGTATTACAGAAACTGTTCCTTCCTGGTCTTTAACTTGTCAGGGGTCCTGCTGAATTTGTCACAGCCTAGATTCTACCTCTATGCCATCAGGTTCCTAGTGTCCTCTAGCTAAAGGGGTGCACTGAATCACTTTTCTTAAGTAAGATGGGAAGTGAATGATGTTTGAGATTTTTAAAGCCAAAGTGAGGATTTCACCACAGAATTCCTCTTGAAACTTCTAGTCTGAACTGTAAAATACCAGTCTTTTTTTTTTTTTTTGCTTAGGTAGTGAAAGCTTAGATTTTTTTTCCTTGTCTTTTTTTTTCCTGGGCCCCAAAGTCCATTCCCCAGGGTGGACCAGCATGATGGGTGCTGTAGGACCAGCAGTAACCCCAGTGGGGAGATGTCCTTTGCTCACCTGAGCATCAGTAGCAGACCTGGTGGCAGTCATCTCATTGTGCGGTTGTCAGTGTTGGTGGGCAAGAGGCTTGTGGTACTTCTCCTTTCTAAAGCTTTGAGGTCCTGGTGGGTAGAAAATCTTTTTTTTTCACGTACTTCCACCACCCTGCCATAAAGCCTTCTCTGACCCTCTTGCCTACAGCTTAATGCAGATGATGAAGAAGCCCCGTGGTGTAGGTAGCATCAAGCTGCTGCATCCCCTGGCTGGGGAGATGGAGATGGGAATATTGCTGCCTCTCAGGTTGGCGTACCCATGGCAGAGTTGATGCAGGAGGAGGTCAGAAGTGGCCAGGCAGTGAGTGCTGTGTTTCATTTAGGGAAATGAAGGTTTGGGATAGGGTCAACTCGCAGGCGCTGGCACTGCTGCACACTGCGTGTCTGTGGAGGTGGGGAGTGTAAACTGGGGGCAGCCAGTGCTGCTCTGGCTGCTTTGAGCTGGTACAGGTCATGAAACCCCATTTTGACACTTTCCTGGTTTAGCTGGAACAGAAGATGCTCTGAGGCTTTGTGGATTATGAACAACAAGGATGGGAAAGCAGTGAGATCCCAGGTGAACTCTCTTCTGATGATTAAAGCAAATAAATAAAATTTGAGGTGCTCCATCACTTTTTTTTTTCCTTTCAGCTACCCAAGTATAACTGCACTTGAAAGGATTGCGTGACAAGAGGGCAAGCAGCAAATTCTTTCTTTCAGAAATGGGGGAAGGTACTTCTTTATTTATGTAGTTGGGGCCTGATTAATTCCTTTGATCATGAATTGGAGCTTGTCTGTTACCAGTATTATTTCATACTTCATCTTTTCTCATCTAGTTTCTTTTCCTTTTGATCTTGCTCTGTTACTTCTGCCAGTTGTGCTACGTGAGGAGAATAAGTAAACTTGAGACCTGAATTGGCACTGGAAAGACACATCCCTCTAGCTAGTAAATTACTCATGCCGGATGCCTTGGAAGTTTAACTGGGATGCAAAAGCTTAGGGGTTTGGCTGGATGGTAAAGGGAAGAGTTTGGCACCATCTGCAGAGCATTCTTCTTGCACTTGGCTCATTATGGTCTAATGTGCTCTAGTGCAAAGCAGGCACACAAATGTGCAAACTCTAAACTCTTGGGATCAAATTCCGAGGAAGGCTGAGGAATTCAGTGACCTTTTCTTCCCCCAGGAACTCTGGAAGGCTGGAGGCTGCTGTGTGTAATTTCTTTTATCTCAGAGGTAGGACAAAAATCTTAACTGTTTCCCAAAAAGTGTAAAGCTATGGAGACTTCTCTTCTTCCACACTGATTCAGCAGGTAGACCAATTTTTCCTCTTCAGGAGGAGAAAGAGCTTTAAGCTGCATGGAGAGCATGGAAAGAGTTGGGAAGCCCATCAACCGTGTTTGGCTCAGTGCTTTTTTTGATGGTCATATCTCAGAAGCCTTTCCAAGCCCCTGCCTTAACTAGCTGGTGGGTTTATGGAAGAGCTCCCTTTCTGGGTGAGTCCTAGCCCATTTCTCCAGCCCATTTCTCCAGACCAGGTCACACTGGCAATGACTGTCCTGTCCTCTAGTACTCTGTCAGCAAGGTAGCACGTGGAGAGCACAGTCCCATACTCCGGTGCCTCAGCAACCATCTAAGCCACAGAAACCCTGAGCACACCATGGCATTTGACATGCGGCCACTCTGAAGAGGTTAAAGGATCGTTCCTGCCTGGGCGTGCTAGTTTGTTTTTTGTTGTTGTTGTTGTTGTTTCATTTTCCCCTTTTTATTTATTTATTTATTTATTAATTTTTCATCTCTATTTGTGCTTCTTTTCCTCTGCTTCAGTCTCACAGTGGGGAGGACAGGAGGGCACTTCTCTGCATTTCAGAGCTGCTTCATTGCTTCGGTATATTTATGTACATTTAGAGTGATTTTCAAACTTTGTAACATATTGTAGGAAGTAATGATGTATTTTTATAAAACTCTTGAAAGACATGAAGGAGCAAATCTACCCTGAACTCATGGAGTTTTGACCATGAAATATACTAAATTGATTCAGTAGTAGGTTTTTCTCTCCCATCCCCCTTTGAAGTCCCATCCTCTAGAGGCCACTGACTACTTGATAAATTCAGCTTTCATTTATTAAAAATAAGTTTTCAGCTCTCTTAATCATAGGTGGATGTTTGAAAAATAAAAAAAAATAAATCCTAAAACCTAAGGGTTAACTAAAGCACCCAGGATGATTTAGAGATTAAGAAGAACCGAGCATTGTCAGGTTACAAGTAATTATTTTTATGCTGAATCTCCTGACCAGCTGGATTTAGCTTTGTTTTTTTTTTTTGATTTTAGAGTGCCACAAGCTGTCAGTACTTGTCTCCACTAAAAAACTTTTCCTAATGAAAGGAATTTTTACTGTTGTGATTTCGAGCATGATCAATCCTATGCTAACCTAATTTTTAATTCACCCTGCCCTTTATGCTGGGTAATAAATTGTACTTCTCCCTATATTGCTAGTGTGTTGTAGTCACTGCATTTTCCCCCTTTTACGTGGGGGGATTTCCCCAGTGTAGACAGGAGGGTTCAGATACGTGCCTGCTGCATAGGGCACGTTTGCAATGCTCGAGGAGTCCACAACAGGCTGTGTCATTCTTCAACCCCTGGTTTGGATCTGGCCTCCAGTCCATGGTGACTGCTGCATCTGCTGATTCTTTTCCAGCTTGCAAGCCAGTGGGATGACAGTTGGGGATACACACACGCTACGTTATTTTTCTTAACCTATTTTTGCTGTCTGTGACCAGGTAAACATTAGGTCTTTGCGCTGTTAATTCCATCCTCTCTTTTGGCTGCAGGAGCTCTCTCTCCTCAAAATTTTTTCAATAAAGTGCAATTCTAGGACACAGAGCTACTAATCCTTCCCAGCTGAATATGTGAACACCTTGATTTTCGCAATTTTACACAGACCTTTTTCTTTCTTATTCTCTTTTCTTTTAACCCTAAGCTCACCAAAAACCCTAGCTGGAGAAGACTTCTTTCATTCCAGCCCAATGTCATTTTCCCTCAGCTGGAGGATTTTGTGGGGAGCCCTTGCTGTGCTGCTTGGTTAGGGATGGAGACAGTAGGGATGGGCAGGGTGGGCAGTGAGCCTTGTGGGCTTGTGGGTGGCCACTGGTGGCCTTGTGGGCAACTGATGCTAAGCGAGTTTCTTGGTGTGGGGCTATGAGTCACTACGGCACATCAGCCTGCCAAAATGAGTAATTGAAAGGGACAGCTGAGACTATGGAGAAGATTTAAAGGAGTAATGCCTGCACATTTTTGTGCCAAATCTTAAAGAGTGGTTTGGTTTGGTTTGGTTTGGTTTTTTAACAGGCAGTGGTTTAACATCTGCAAATAGACTAATTTTTTTTTCCTGGTTGTCTGAGTGTCATGGTCCTCCCTCCCATGGATCTGTTTGTGATAACAGTTAATTTGCATGGTACCAAAGGGACTTGATTTTGCCCAGCTCATTTAAATGCAGAAATCATCCTTTGAAGTGCCTGTCCTGCAAGTGGCCCTTGGTCTCTGTGGCTGTGTGACACCCCGGTGGAAATCTTGTGTAATGTTAGTTGTAACAAAATGTTAAGAAAACACTGATGGTCTTCATAGCTGTGGGTGACACTGATGAAGCAGTGGTGTGTGACCAGCCCACCTCCATGGAGCTCTCCCAAAGTGTCTGCTGCTTGAGGTGGTCCAAGGGCCCTGGTGAAACCTGTCAGGCAGCTAAACACCACGCAGGTTTGTTCACACCCCTTCCCCGGGGGAACGGGGGAGAGAATCAGAAAAAAAGGTAAAACTTGTAGGTTGAGCCAAAAAAAGTTTAATAGGACAGAAAAGGAAGGGAAAATAATAATAATGCTAATAGAATGTAAAAGTACACAATGCAATTGCTCACCACCCCCAGCCAGTCCTTGAGCAGTGGCTGCTGCCACCTGTTGGCTAACTGCCCCACGTTTATATACTGAGCACAATGCCATATGGTATGGAATAAGGGGTCAGTGGTCCTGGCTGTGTCTCCTCCCATCTTCTTGTGCAGCCTTCCCAACTTCTCCCCGGCCTGCTCACTGGCAGGGCAGTATGAGAAACTTAAAAGTCATTGACTTAGTGTAAGCGCTGCTCAGCAACAAGTAAAACATCCATGTGTTATCAACATTATCCTTGTCCTAAATAAAAAATAGCACTATACCAGCTACTAGGAAAAAAATAACTCTATCCTAGCCCTGGAGAAACTTTTCTCACTGGCGCTTGGCCCTTGGTGACATTTTTCATCTTAAAGTCTATGTTAGGCTTAGCTTCTAGGTAAATTCTTCCATATTTTTGTTCCTTTGAGAAAAGCGATACATAACCTGTCCTTTCTCATAGCTATTTCAGCATCATGGCTGTCTCTTTTCCCTGTGTTAATGATTTGGGAAAGGTGTCTCTTGCCCCGTAATGAGGATTGATAGGCAGCACCCCAGGTCTGTGCAGAGCAATAAGGATGTGGGGAATGGAGAGTTGAGGGGAAGAGCAGGCACCAGGGCCCAGCAGGTAAGCACAAACACCACCAGCCACCTGCAAAGACAAATTGGGTGGCATTTAAACAGCGTGGCATTTAAATTGAGGCTCCTCTCTAATGTGAACTCATACCCCTGGGAGAAAAACAACCAAGAGTTACACTTGCCAGCCCTTTAATTGATGTAGCTGAATGGGTGCGAGTGTTATCTCTCCCTGTCTTCTGGGGAGATCTTCTGCCCCCACGCTCAACACTGTGTTTACATTTGGCAACAGACTGGTAAACATTAGAGGGATTAAAGTGTGCAAATGGCTCAGGAAGAAGAGACTTGCTGGGATTTCGCTTTCTGAAAGGGGAATCCTAGCTAATGTCTGTTCGGTGATGTTTCAAAAGTCTTTAATGAGAATATGTAAAGAGCCCAAGTTAATATATGAAGACTGTTCCTCTTTTGTTTTTGTACAAGCTGTATTATTATCCTAAATGAAAACATGGCTTGTTGCTCAGTGGTAAGTCAGCAGGTAACGAGACTGCAGTAGCCCCAGGAAGGCAGTGATGTTTTTTCCATTAGCGATGATATATATAAAAATAAGCTAAACATCCTTTCTAATCTCAGGTGGGGTTCTGGAGGAGTGGTAAATGACTTCCTGCCTGATCCCACAGACTCCAAAGCCCCTGGGCTGTGTGTGCTGGGCTGGGTGGACAGTGAGTGTGGGGAAACAAAGGCTTCTCCCCGACCCCTGGGAGCTTGTCCACACAGGTGAGGCCAATTGTGGCAGACTTGGTCCTGCCTTGTGCCCTGGGCATATATGAACTGACCCTCTGAGGTTCCTTCCTGTTTTCTTGGGGTCTGGGACTGGCTGTATTTAGACTTAAATCCTGCTTGTCTGCTGAGTCAGATGTATTTCAGTCCAGGGAATGGGCTTTATTTACCTCCATTTTGCTTTTAATAAGCTGGTAGAAAACTGGTGGTAAGAAAGGGATATTTTTGTTTGGGTTTGCTTTGTTCTTGGTTTTGTAGATTTTTTTTTCTTTAGAAGTGGAATGCTATTTAAAGGTGACATGCTGCTTTCCAAGTGCACTGTATCTGCATTAAAAATTTTGTAAAGACAGACAGAAATGTATTCAGCTTTGAGTTGTATTTAATCACCCATTAGTTATCATTAAGATATAATATTACAGTAATCTATGATCTGAGAATTTATTAATGCTCTGGGTAATCTGGGCATGCACAGAGGATGGGACGAAAGGGCAGAAGTAGGGTCTCTCTGTCTGGGGCTCTTTTGGCATGTAAGCTTGTGTTCCAGTGGAAACAAAAAAAGAAAATAGGCCACAATGAGGGAACCTAACTCTCCTTTAATGCTGGTAGAGGACAAATCCCTTCTTTTTGGGTAACTGTATTAGAAGCTGCAGTTGATCTGTATTGTGTTGCTTATTGTTATTCTAGGGCAATAGCAATTGATGTATCTTTAGCCCGATGCCTAACTTTTCTTCAATAATAATAACACTGTGTTCAGTTTTGGTCCCCTCACTATAAGAAAGACACTGAGATTCTGGAATGTGTCTAGAGAAGGGCAATGAAGCTGGTGAGGGGTCTAGAGCACAAGTCTTATGAGGAGTGGCCGAGGAACTGGGGTTGTTTAACCTGTAGAAAAGGAGGCTGAGGGGAAACCATATCATTCCCTACAATTATGTGAAAGGAGGCTGTAGCCAGGTGGGGGCTGGTCTCTTCTTGCAAGTAACAGGAGATAGAACAAGAGGAAATGACCTCAGTTGTACCAGTGGAGCTTTAGATTGGATATTAGGAAAAATTTATTGACTGAAAGTGTTATCAAGCATTGGAACAGGCTGCCCAGGGAAGTGGTTGAGTCACCATCCCTGGAGGTATTTAAAAGACATGTCAATGTAATGTGCGGGACATGGTCTAGCAGTAGTTTTGGAAGTGTTAGGTTGATGATTGGACTAGATGATCTAAAAGGTCCCTTCTAATCTAGACAATTCTGATTCTTTTATGCAGGTAAGATAATACAATACTTTGGATATTGATGCTATTATGCAATTGAGAAAAAAAAAAAAAGGAAGAATAAAGTGAATAGGCAAGCAAAAGAGATGATCATTTCCTAGTACTGTCAGCAAATGGGTATGGGAAGGCAGTGGGGATAGTTATGACTCCATGGTCAATGGAAACCCTGGGACCATGTGGAGGATGCTTAGCACAGTAGGGTGCAGGGCACCTGTTGGTACCTCTGCACCCCTTACAGGTTTTTGAAGATCCCAATGATCTGAGGTGCTCCTATCCACCCAAGAGATATCAGCGTGCTTCTGTGCCACCAGCAAACCCTTGGAGGCCATGCATGAGGGAAAGCAGAGAATGACTGCAGCCAGCATCACTGCAGGGAGCCTGGCCAAGCTTGTTTGTTGCTGAAGGCAAGGGACACCACACAAGCTTTGCTCTTACCCTACGGTCTGTGGTGTTGCTGAGCCCCCATGCAGCCAACTTGGGACCCTGCTGGTACTGGGAACTACCAGCCAGGTCCCTGCTGGTACTGGGAACTCAATTGCCACAGCCTGAGTGACACAGGGAGGAGGGGGAGGCTGCTGGACCACACGGGGCCAGCTTTGCACAGATGCACAGTCTCAGCCTTTTGCTTGTTCACCAGCATCATATTTTCATGACTTGTTGTTTTTGCTGCGCAAGCGAGCACCGAGTCAGACTCAAAAGTGAGCGCCGCAGAAGCCTCTGTGTGTTGCTGGAAAACAGCCCAATAAAATAAACAGATGCTGTCATTAAAAATAAAGCAGAAAACCTGTTAAATAGAACTTCCCTTGAAGAAAATGAAAGTATTTCATGCAGCGTACGTTGATTTTTCTGGGGTTTATTTCATTGTTTTGTCTTGTGAAGATGCTGAAGCCTCAGCTGGGTGTGTGTGTTGCCCCAGCTCTGAGAAACAACAGTGCCTGAATTTTTCAGGCATATCTTGATGTCGGCACACTCTGTGCTGTTGGCTTTTCAGAAGAACTGGCTATTGAGTTTTACATGAAAAAAAAAAAAAATAATTGAGGCATAGATAGTTTGAACTCAGAGGACCTCAACTATATTTTTTTAGTTTTTTTTTTTTTTAAGAGAACAAGACTGCTTCTTGCAGTCTGCTTTCTTGTGGAAAACCTGCCAAGATAAAATTGGTAGAACACGTTGGAAGGATTCAGTCAATTGCAGGGGGGATGCTGAAATGGAAACCCTGCTTCTTCAGGGTAGCCTCAGCCCTCTGAAAATAGGAAAAAGATGAAGACAATATCATCCTGTGATGCTTCCTCAGGATAAATTTTACAGCACTTCAGATGAGTCAGGAGAACTGCCTTGACAAATTTGGGAGCTTGAAGAAGACAAGGAATCCTCCTTTTCTCATTGGCCTACTGATACAGCCCAGACTTCGCTGTTATTGAGAAGACAGTTGATGATTTAGTCCATACTAAACCTTTCAGTTTTATGGATATGTGTCTGTGATATGTAGCTGAATGAATGCGTTCTCAGGCAAAAGTGGCAGCCAGTATTAACAAGCAGAAAAGGAGAAGGTGAGAAGGTAGAAGTGGTATTGAAGCAGTGATCCAGAAATAGCACCAATATCTGAGCCGCTTCCCAACCACCTCATATCACATCATTACT
The DNA here is from genome assembly GCA_004320125.1 of Scolopax mira. Lineage (NCBI taxonomy): Eukaryota > Metazoa > Chordata > Aves > Charadriiformes > Scolopacidae > Scolopax > Scolopax mira. The sequence continues at coordinate 154,279 of BJBW01008375.1, forward strand.
AGTTTTAGTTTTGTTGACATGTTATTTTGTCCAAGACATTCCCATTTTAAGGTCTTGAACTCTGTGTGATTGCTTATGGTTTTTTTTAATTGGATTTTTTGCTACAGTCTAAAACATGTCTGTTTTAACTTAGCTGTAGTACAGTTAGCAGTTCATTTGCCAATGAGGTGCCTGGGTATTGCAGTGCCTTGACACATTTGGGAATGTGTTTCCCTCTTTGAATAGTATTTTTAAATAGTTCCTTAGGGAAGGCTGATTTGGATGCTATTAGGCTGGTGCCCTCAGAGTTACCCTCCAGGGAAACTCCATCAGGCCCAAAAAACCAAGTAAGCCAATTAATGTTTTAAGGTTTCACCGATAATTGTTTTTACATGTGTTAGGGCAACTAATTCCACAACTTCTGTGATGTTTGACTTTCCCATTCCTTGTCAGCACTTCAGGCTCTTCAGAAGTTTTTGATCACCCTGAGGAATTTTCCTAGTAAGTTGATGTTGGAAAATCTTTCCCTCATTATTTGTTTTAGAAAATGAATTAATAAACAAAAGTGTTGCGTGTTATAACATTTAAGGCTGATCTTTTTACAACCCAACAAAAGCAAGGTGATGGAAAATGGCACTCTATCCTGGTTCGTGTGCTGGTTACTGACAGAGGGAACTTCCAACCTGGAAGCATGAACTTTTTCAGCTTCAGCTGTAACAGATGTGCATCTTCTATGGAACAACGCGGAGAAGGACATGTGTTGAATTTAAAGGTATATAGTTGCTAGTCATTCTGATCAGAGAATAGATTGTAAAAAAGCTGAGATCTGGGGGACAGTTCCTCCTCCTCACTCCAAGTTGAACATTTGCAGAGACTGCGTGTAAGAATTAATTTCATTTCTTTTTTAAACTTTAGAAGAAAATGCAATATAGTACATACGGCTTGAAAGATTGGTGTTTTTTTTAAAAAAATTTCCATTTTGGAATGCATCTTTCTAAAACATTTGTGATACAATAAGGTGCAATTTCATTTTTCATGAGATTGTTTCACTCTATTTTTTTCCAGTTTTGGCAGAATTGAAATGGCATTTCCCACTGAAAAACCTGTCAGTGAAAAAATGTCTGGTTTCTGGACATCTCCCGTGTGTACCAACCTGCACTTAGACCACCATGTTGTGGTGACAATCCTCTTTGGTCAATGGACTTAACCTTTTCCATACTACTTGAGCAAGCCAGTGTTTCTGCACAGCCTTCATTTACCCTCCCACTACACCACAAACTTCCTCTGCCTTTCTCTCTTTTTATTTGATGCTCCTTTGGAAAGTTAGCCATGCCTCTGTGTTATTTCCGTGGATTTGGAAACAGGTTCCTCATAATCTCTAAAAGAGAAATAACTTCTGTCACAGGGCCTGTGCAGAGGTTGTGACTGTTGTCAACCAAAAACTTGTTGGTTAATTTAATATGGAGGGGTAGTAACTCTGCTTTTAAAATAAAATTATTCCTTTTTGATAAGGAATGGTGATAGTTGGAGTTACTGGTGTCTATTCATGTACTATACATGACAGCAACTTTGTACTGAAAAAAAAATCCATATGGCAGGTACCTAAAAGAAAGGTTATATATAAACAGCATTAAGTTAAATGCACCCAGGTTGTGTTTGGCAGTGTATGAAGGAATACAAAAAGACCTAGAAAGAGACTTTAAAAACTGACATTTCAAGAGCAAATCAAATTATGCTTGCTGGTGCTATCTTGGTTGTTTTTTTCTTCTCTGATCTGGGTAAGGATGTTTGTCCCTAATTTTTCTGCTTTGACACATGCATTTGCATGTTTGTTTTTTGTTTTGTGGTGTTTTGGTGAAGAATTCTTTTGCCAAAATTTTCTATATTTTTGTCTTCCTTTATCCTTCTGCAAGAACCCCTTCTTCCAGCGTAGCTCAAGGAGTAGAAAACAGCAGTACCTTGTTCCTTAGAGCTCACAGCAACACTAGTTGCCTCTCGTACCCACAGACAAGAGGGTGCCAGCTGAATCTCACTTTTCACCTTGGTCTAAGGATGAAAACCATAAGGGATTGCATTGATAGGACAAGGAGTAACATTTTTAACTGAAAGACCACAGGTTTAGATTAGATATTAGGAAGAGATTCTTCACAGAATGGTGAGACACAGGAACAGGTTGCCCAGAGAAGCTGTGGCTGCCCCATCCCTGGAAGTGTTCAAGGCCAGGCTGGATGGAGCTTTGAGACACCTGGTCTAGTGGGAGGTGTCCCTGCCCATGGCATGGTTGAAACTTGATGATATTTAAGGTTCTTTCCAACCCAAACCATTTTATGATCCTATGATTCTATGTCTACTGTTCCTTTTTACAGACCTTCTATAACATCTATAAAGCTGAGAAAACAGAAACATGAGGCTTGATGGCCTTTCTGAAGCATGTCATGGGGATCAAGTTAATTTTCTTTTTTCTTTAAGTTGCTATGGGATTCTGACAGATTGTTTTAATTGCCTAGTCCCCTAATTCAACACCTGGGCCAGAGGTGGCACCTCAGCAGATGTGAGCAAGCCCACCACAACAAGATGCCCCCTGGCTCCACAGGGCTCTGTTGGCAGAGGGGTGATTGCTTGACGTACCTTGTTAATTATGTGTTGGGCCCCTTGGCCAGGATTTCTGGGATGGCACATCTCCCTTGTACACTGGAGTTGGGTGGCTTGTTTTGGTGGTGGACAGTATGTCAGGTTCCCCAGATCCCCTGCCTTGCAAGTGACTCCAGCCACCATGCAAGTGAAACTTTGACACCAGAGCCAGCTGTGGTGGAGCAGTGATTTAGCTCTTTCTATTCTATGTTTGTGAGTAGAAGGCCTGGCATGATGACACTGGGGAGATGCCCTGTTACACCAAAACCTATGATGAGCAGTTTGGGCAGGGAAGCCCAGCCCAAGGTCCACTCCACACGTCTGGAGCCGGGAGCAGCATCTGTTTGAGAGCTTGACCTTCCTGTCTGAAGGGTGAAACACATCTAATCAAAACTTCGGCTTGCTTGGGGAAACAGGTGAGTTAACTCAGATATGCTGCTGCAGTCTTTCCATCACCTCTTGTGAGGTGGTACAGAGATGCCAGAACAGGGTGAGCTTCCAAGCCAGGCACTTGGGAAGGACCCTTGCCCTGCATGGGGGGCAAGCTCAATAAACCTTCTGCCCAGGGCCACTGGGGTTGGCCAGGGCAAGGAGGGCACAGGTGGAATCAAGTGGGTTGGCTCTGCCACACAGCACCATATCAGGTGAGAAAGGGTCTCCTCAGAGGGACAAGGTGCATGGAATAGAGGGGCTGAAGGTGAGCATATGGCATGGTGTTTTGCAGCTGTGTTGGAGCTTAAATAACTGGTGAGGTGGAAAGAAATTTTAGCCCTGTCTCAGGACTTGCTGAGAACAAATGCGAGCCTGGCGATTCAACAGACTCAAGTGAAGAGCATATTTTTCTGCCAAAGGTTTGAAGGGGTTTGCTGGTATGAAGTAAAACCATTGATGTCATCAGTTGTATCACTTACCACGCTGACGTTATCACTGCCCCTGCCACGCAGGCGATTAGCAACTTTAAGCTTCCAGCTATTAATCCCTTTAATCTCCCTGTGTTCTAAGCAATGCTATAAATTAGCGTAGTACCTTTTTTTTTCCTCACTTCCCTACTTTTTTATGCTTTTGGGAAACAAATTCTACTCACTTTATTCTTCCAGAATGAAAGAGAATGTTGTGGGAACTGTGTCCGAATTGAAATGTTCCTTTTTTGTTAATATGTTATTGTCAATAGTTGTCTGTTTGTTTGTTTGTTGTGTGCTAATTTTTTGGATAAGAAAGAAAAGAAGTCCAGAGACAGCTGGATATACATTAATCTTAGCCAAAAGCTTTTCAGCAGATTAACCCTGGAAGGCAAAAAGGATGTGAACGCAGCCGGAATGAATGATTATTTTTCTATTTCAAAGGAATATCCATAAAGTCCTTTATTTTGGAGATTCATACTGAGTATTGTGAAATTATCTCCTTCTGCCTTCCTTCAGACTTCCCTTTACAAGTGTCCCGAGAGTGACTTACTATGTAAGTTTATTTCTGTTGAACTGCTGAGATACGTTGCCCAAATCCTTCTTGCTCCTCTTCTGGGCTATCAGTGGTACCTCTGATTTCTTAGAGATTTTATCTATTTATCTATAAATCTGTTGGGAGTTCATTAGTCTTAAGACCAAACCCAAGGATCATGAAGCACATGCGTTGCTGGGTGCTTGTAGTAATGTGCCTGCTGTGTACTGCAGTTTCCTAAAAAGTGCATTTTTTATGTTTGGTCCTGGAGGGCAGCCAAAGCCCTCACTGGACTGTGGGGTTTCTACTACTGAGCACCCACCACCAGCACAAAAAAAAAAAAAGAAAAAAAAGAGTCAGATTTTAATTTTGGAGGCAGAAACTGAGAGTAGGAATAATATAGTGGGGAACTGAAACCAAACTTTCATCTTGGACTGGGAATGAAATCTTTTGCTCTCTGGATGTTGCAATAAGCACGTGTAGGTGTGCCAGTGCACAGAGGCAATGAAGAGTTTTGATTCCTCTGCCATGGAGTGCTTGCCCAGTGCCCTGCCTCCATGAGGCAGGAGGAGACAATCTTGCATTCATGTTGGTTTTGCTCTGGCAAATTTGGCCAGAAACTAAATCCCCAAGTTACCTTCATGTTTGGTTGGTTTTGGCTAATATACATCTGGAGGAAAGGAGGAGAAAGGTATGTGCAAACCATTACCTGATGACTAGCTTCTTTCATTAAGTGCTGGATGTGCAGCTCGTGCGTGCTCTGAAGGTTGTGCTGTGCAGATGATCTCTTCCCCTGTTCTCCGGCTGTAATGTGGAGGCATCAGTGTGTTTCTGACTCCCTGATATCAAAACTTGCACTGTGACCAGTGACAACAAACTGAGCTCTGTGTGGGAAAGGGGAAGAGTTGCTTGGGTAAAATCGATGGGCTCATGTGAATGTGCAACTCTACCAAGGCTGCAGCACACTCCAAATTCCCCCTGGCACTCGGTACCTTTCAGTACTTTGCCCACTTTTTTGCGTTTGATCAATGATGCCAGACAGACCACGTTGTCACTGTGGTGCTAAAACCCAAGGAAGCCTCCAACCTTAAACTGGAAAGCAAACACACACACACTCTCCCCCATCGCTCAGATCCTGAATGTTTCTAACTCCTCTTTGTATATCTGTGATGTTTCAGTTGACTTCCAAAGCAGCTCATTGCACAGAAAGCTGTTTTGGCAATTCCAGTTGTCTAGACAAGGCAGTTTTCACCTGTTAGCTGATGATGCAGGGTTCTAGCTGCTGTGATCCAAGCAAAGAATGTCCGGTACTGCCATGATGATACATGACCCAAGGGGAATGTTGGTAATGACTGACACATACAGCACTGAAACATGAATGTTACAGCTGGGCTTGGGGGACTTTGCACATGGAAAGGAAGCTGACACATGAAAAGGGCACATCATTTACAGAGATGATGTAATGGCTCCTTTTTCAACTTCATGATGTGGTGCAAGGGATGGTTTTGGTATCCCTAGAGTGTGGGAGAGAGGTCTGGACAAATGCACTTTAACATAAAGTACTGCAATTTTTATTTTACTTTAAAACCAATGTCTGCCTGCAAAATCCATACAGACTGTCTACCTTTCTCTGTCATCTTCATCACAGCATCTGAAAACTTTGTAAAGATTTTCAACTTGTTCCCTTGCAATGCTGGACTCAGACATATTTGGTTTGCTAGAGATCTGAGCTGGTGAGAGATGAATTGTGCAGCCCAAGGGCTTAGAGAGAGCTTCTGACAGCCAAAAAGCCACCCGACCTCTAATCATGGTCTGGCATTGGGGCTGTAAAACCTGTCTGCCACGTTTGTGATGACAGATTGAGTTCTGAGAAAATATCTCCAGATTTGGATAGAGAGTATTTAGGATAAAAGCGATGTAAGCAATATTCTGAGGCAAATATCCAGGGGTGACTGGATTTGTAGCTTGTTTTCCTACAGTTTATTGGAAAAACAAAGAATAATTAAAAAAAAAATTAAAAAACTTTTACTGCCTGTATGACATCATATTTCCTGCTGAGCTAAGTGTTTTGATGAGAAATACTGCAATTAGGTTTTATTTTACTTTTTAGTGTTGTTTTGGTAGGGATTAACCATTGCTGCTGGCTGAGGATGCATGTGCTTGAGCTCCCACTGCTTTCTGTTGGAGCTGTGGCTGCTGGGACTGGCAGGGGAGGAAAAGTTCCTCTGCTTGAAAGGCAGTCTATGAAAATTGGAGAACTCTTCACTGTTCTAGAGCTGAAAAATGCTAAGAAAACCTACTGACCTACAACTCCTTTTGATCACCTCTGAGGAAACTGGACTTTCCTCTTATGCTTTTCTTTCCCTCCTGCAGAAGGACTGCCTTGCAGAGCACATGGACTATTGCACATTCACTCCACAGCACCCAGCCACACCATCACAGGCATCCAGGTGATGTCTGTGGGGTGTCCAGGTGGTGTCCAGGCACTGCTCCAGAGGGGCAGGTCCCTGACCCACCCTCTGGATGCACCAGCCAGAGAGCCCTGGGACCTTTAACTTCCTGCCTGGACCCAAAAGTACAGGGGGTGACAACCCCTTACTGAATTTCCCGTGACAAAAGAAGCCTTCCCTATTGTTCTTTTATCACCATTATAAGAAATAACTTGAGCTCCTTGGGGAGGGGCACCTCAATACAATGAAATTTTGACTTCAGTTTCACTGTAGGCATCTAACTCTTTTGTTTGTTCAGTCTGGGGAAAACAGGGAAGAAAAAACTTGCATCATCTATTTTATTCTTTCCTGGGGCTTATTAATCACCAGAAAGCAAGCAATGCTTCCTGTAGAGTATGGTTATTATTGTTTTGTTCTTGCTTCTAATATAAATGTTTTTGAGTTGTCCTGCTCTTCTAACAAAATGTTTGCGTGAAATCAGTAGTTCCGTTTTGTTTATTAAAACCAAACTTTCCCTTATTGAGTATTGTTGTAGAATTAATTACCACCCTTTTAATTTTTTGAAAAAGAAAGTTCCTTTTTTTTTCAACAAGACAGAATTAAAGTACCAGATGCTGGGAATGTATTAGCCACAGCAGTTTTCATAAAGCTCTGGCTGAGACCTTGAGTTTACTGGTTTGTTACACGTGTCTTGACCTAGAGATTTTTGTCATCCAGACATTAGAACAAAACCCTCATATTTATATCCAAGAAGGCTCTACTAGTAGTCCTTGAAAGGAAGACTGGGATATTCTGCAGGGTGGGCATTTTCTCAGTTTCCCCCTTCTGATATAGTTTGCTGCAAGAAGTAGCTCATTGTTTTGCTTTATACTCTCTTCTGTGAATCCTCTCTAAACTTCAGGGCACATGCTGTCCTGTTAGGATCTTCATGCAGCCAAATGTAGTCCACCCAAGCTTTGAGCATGTTTGTCACACCCTGCTTTTGTGCCTTGGAGCTGGACAGCATGTTGAAACCCAGGGGTAGTTCTGCTGAAGTCAATGGCTTTGGGTATGCCAGGGTACGTTTTTTGGCTGAGAAATGTGTCTCCTTGCCTGAAATGGCAACTCCTGCAGTTGCTTTGGCAAAAGCTTTGCATTTTTGCATAAGTCCCAGCCATGCCATCCAGTTTTATATTTTCCCCTGAGTTCTGCCATTTTCTATGTGTATTTCACTGAGTAGCCATTTATAATGCTCATTTTCCTATAGCAATTCTGGGGAGGACTCAATAATGTCACTTACAGGGCTGAGCTGGTGGCTCGAGCTGGGAGCTGGCACAGCGAAAGCGAGCCAAACTCCAGCAAACCTCAGCCAAACAGGCTGAAACTTTCTGGGTTTGGGCCAGATCACATTTCATGCTTGCAGAGACCTCCTTGGTATGTGCTCGTGGTGTGAAGCCACTCCTTTTGATCCAAGGCAGCAGCATCGTGACTATTTCCATTATGAGTAATAACTGGAGAGGAATTATTCTTCCCATTTCTTAGGAAGCAAAAGTGTATTTAGAGCACAACCCTGGTTGTTCATCAGATGAAAAAACACTGCTGTCAAATTAGAATTTTCCATTCTTTTAGAAGAACAAACATGTATACAGCAGCTATTTGTTGAAATCAGTCTCTGCTGAAGACATTAATCTTTTTATATAGTAATTCCATAGCTACTAAAAGAGGTGTATACATCTTACTCATCAATGTTGCTCCTGAGGAAGGTGTAAAGAAAATAAACCTGTTCCACAATACGCAGTATCTAAATTTCCAACTCCTGGTGCTTGCTCATTCTGCAGTACCATGACACCACGCAAGACAATGTCAATATACAATTGAAGATTAAAAAAAGAAATGGTGTCTTTATCCTTTCAGAGCAACCAGGAAATCTGCAGTATTTGATGTGAAAAAGAGAAGTGCAAAATCTATTTACACTCTAAAAATAAGTTTAACATCTTTTTTGAATTTTTGCCCTATAATAGTTTTGTGCTGCTCAGTTTAGTCACTTTTGCCAACGTAGAGAGATGTAAAAGGGTCAATATAAAGAACGTTAAACTAAAGATACATTACATTAATTTTAAAATATTTTTCATTGTTTTGACCTCTTACCTTTCAGTATGGCTTTCCTCATCCTACTTAATGCACCTTGAACTTGTAAATGGAATTGGTTTACACAGTTTTCTTGCAGGACAAAATATAAATCATTTGACAATGTTAGTTTCAAAACAGTGGTACTTTCTCTTTTACCAGTATTATGTGACAAAAATCCCCTTTTCAAGTTAATATTTTCTTTTAAAAATTTTAAGTTTTGAAAAATGTGGAGTAGTACTCATCTCATCTAAGAAATCTTGAGTCAAAGACTTAAAGAACTGGGTTTATTCAGTAATTAATATGCGCCAGAAGCTAAATGGTGTCTTTTATTAATGGTGCTGTGAGGGCTGGGATAACTTGCTTTACCTTCAGGGGCATGGACTGCATCTTGTGTAGCACGAAGGCATGGTAAATCCATTCTCCTTCTCTTCTAATACTGTTAGAGGATCCTAATGCATTAAGCACTCAAACTGGGTTAGAGAAGTTTAACAACTGGGTAAAATGGTAAACCATGTGTTTTCACACAGTCATCACCCCTGAAAGGGAAATCCTCATCCTTCTGGTATTGGGGGTGAATGCAAGGAAGGCTGTGTTGTGTGAGCAGATGACTTCTTCCTCGCTATAACTAGCTTTCAGTGCTTAGACCACCCCACACTTCTTACTAAAGTATTCAATTAATTTTTTTAAGCCAAGAAAGGTTTTGATCTAATGCTGCAAATGAACTGGGGCGAGTTGAAACCCCTGGATATTTGACTTTGTGGTGGGAAGGGAGCCTGGCTGAGGCATGCACCTGCTACTTGGATAGGGGCAACACAGCCAAGCTGACAACAAGAGGAGCGTGGGTTCCCTCTGGGTTCTCAGCTCGTGGCAGGCACGCAGCTTGGCCTTCCTGCAGCCTCTGCTATTTTTACCCTGCTCTGCTCCAAAGTTTGTTTGCCGGTTGCCAGCTCACCGAGGTTTGTCTCCTCAATCCCTCTCAGGAGAGCCTGGGCAGCAGCAAAGCCAAAGCCCAGCCCTGGGGTACGAACTGGATAGCATTGGGATGGCAGAGTGTGGTTTTAAATCACAAGCAAAGAGCGCACTTAAAAGTGGTTTTAGTTTTAATAACCACTTCCTTTCCTTAATACACAAGGAAGTTTCTGGCTTATGGGATAAAGGAGGGAAACGCCTTGCCACCTGGTGATGGAATGAGGCGTAGAACTGTGGTGGGGCTGGAAAAAGCACACACCTGTGACACAGGGAGACCCGGTGAAGGCAATGGCAGTGTCTCAGGAGTTGTGATCTGGAGGAGAGAATTGCGTGGGGGACCTTGGATCATACTTTGGGAAGTGGCCACAAGCAGTATAGAAAGCTGCTCATAGCATCAGGCTGCAGAAGTTTATCACAGCTCTGTCAGAGTCTCTTCTGGGAACAAGAGCTGGTCCAGAGCATGCTGGACCTCCAGATGGGCTCTGTGATAGGACCTCATCTAGGAGGTCTGAACCTCCAATGACTACAAATGTAGAGCTGCAAGGACTGCAGGGGAGAACGGCAGGCATTTTGCACCAATTGGAGAGGGACAGTGAGTAAAGACCGTGCTCCAGCCAAAATATCTTTCATTTAACTGTTGAGGAGGAGAAGTGAAATGGAAAACTGGATTTGCCCAATTTGTCCATTCCTGCCAACAAGCAATGTGCCTCTCTGCAAAAGGATGCTGGAAGCTTTAGTGCATACTTCATACTTGTCTGCACCCATGTCGTGGGAAAGGAGAAAGAGAGGTGGTAAGAAAAGGAGCTTTTTGTGATTCTCCCCATAATAGTATGTCCCTATTTCCTGCTCTCTGTGCACTAGGAAATGAGGAGTTGAAAGAAGAAGGGTTTTCCTGCTCAGTGCCAATAGACATGGCTGGGGCTTGGGGTGGGTGGGAGCAGCTGGAAAAGCACAGCCTGCTATGGTTAGAGCTGTAGCTCCTCATATACAGACAGTGCTGGAAAAAAGATCTGAAATGGAGGAATGATGACTATACAGCACAAACAACAGACCTCACATCCCGTGTAGCTCGGCTGCCTCCCAGGAGCTCAATAAAAATTTCACTGTGGGCTGAAGCAGCGCTTTTTATTCATGTGGCATTTGTATGGGTAGTACAACAAAACGCAAAGTCTGCATGCTGCTTTCTTTTCCTTGGGTTTGGGGCTTGTTGTTGTTTAATATTTTTTTATTATTATTAGCTGAAACGAAGTTGCTTTAACAAACATCCATGTGGTTAGCAAGAAGAAAAGAAGAAGTTGTGAAATGTCTTCAAGTTTCTATACCTGCATAATAATAGCAGAAGTACCCCAGGGATGCTGTGTCTCTTTGTTAGCTAAATTCCCAGCTGACTTTTTCTGGTGGCTGCTTAGAGAGTGTTCATCATGTGTGGTTAAAATGACAGTGGAATTTATACAACAAATCCCAGCTATCACTTACGAGGGGTGGTACTTTATACTGCACTACTACCTATCCCAATAGCATTTTCCAACATAAAATCCATCAAAATCTAAACTTATTAGAGGAATGTTTTGCAGTGGCTTTGCAGTGAACAGTTTAATATTGTGAAATACTAGTAAGCAGTGATATAATATACTCGATTCCCAGGCCAGCAGATACTGGAGAAAGAAGATGGTAGATCCTGTGCTGGGGAGGTCAAGTGAAACACAGCTTTTTAAATGCTTTGAAGACTTGAATTGGCATTTTTATCAGAAAACATAAGGCAGCTAAAACCAAAATTAATTAAAAAAAAGTAATTTGGGAGAATGCCTTTAAATTAAACTGGAGCTTATCTGGCCAGTAGAAGAGTATTCTCAAATATTGCCTAGATCAAGATTTTTTTGGTTTGTTTGTTATCAAAGCTAAGGATTTAAAACCAATTGTCACTGGTAGATCTCACAGCGACAAAGCAGCTCTTTGTGTTCAAGTGCTGTCACCCCTTGGGGCCCAGAACGTGTCTTGAGACTCCCAGCAGCTTTCATCACAAACTTTCCTGATGCTTGCAGCCTCTTCATTTTGAGTCTGCCCTGCCTTATCAGCTGGGTTTTTTGGATTCTGAAAGACTCACCAGCGAGACGAAGAGCTGTCCAGTGGGACAGGGTTGCACATGGTGAGGAGGCAGAGAGATGGTTGAGAAATGCTATGTTAATATTCCCTACCTTCAAAAAAACCCCCAAATAACAAACCAGGCTTTCAGAATAGGAGAGGTAAGAATGCAGACACACACATCATATTAAAGAGATTGTGTTGGTTTAGTTTTCTTGATGAGCGCAAGCCACTGGGGAAGTGTGAACTGTACTCCCACTGGAAAGCTGGGAGAGGAGGTGCTTCAGGTAGGATTTATCCTTGAGAATGTTGTCCTGTACAATGGGGGTGTAATTCGAATTTAAGGAGAGCTTGAGCCTCTGTAAAATTCAGCTGTTTGAAGAAGAGAGTTTAAATTCTAAATAGGAAAGTCAAGCCATTATACACTTACACATGAATGCCCATGTATACCTTATGTCTTTGTAGTGTTTTCCATCTACATCCTCCATTTTCCACACAAATCAGCTTAACTGTTGAGAATAATCTGGGTGAGAGGGACAGGATTTTGTTTTCTTGGAAGTAAATATCAAAATCAAGATACCTTTTCTCTCCTTGGCCTTCTGTACCTGTGAAAGACAAGCAGATCAGTGCAATCTCTGCTTTCCAGTAAGAACAAACAGTTCATTTAAAGCAACTGGCTGTGGTGCTCCTGTTTGTTTATGATTCGATGATAATGACTTGGTAATGGCTGTCTGTAAGTCACTATCAGCATTTTAACATCTTCTGTGGAAATTCCAGAGACATTTATTTGCTCACTTGGTATATAAAAGTTGTTCCTGCTGAGCATAATGTGTTGAATATAATTCTTACTCAATTACTAGAAGCGCATTGTAAAAATTGTTGAAACTTGGTAAGGGAGCTGTAACACACCCAATATGTCAATTTACTATTTATCTTCTCATGTGTCTTGTAAATTTAGCTGTTTTCGGAATTGAAAGTGCAGTTTGATAAAGGGAGCGTGTTGTGATTATTTGTGTGATTTTAAAACTGTGTTTTGTCCTCTTTTTCTTTCTGCAATTGCTCTCCATAAGTCTTAGCACAGTGGGATGTAATTGTAACCTCTTCAGTTGCAAAAAACCCCGTAAGAATTATTGAACTGTTGCTTTAATGAAAATAATCCTTTTCCATTTTTGAGCTGATGTGCATAGTTACAGAAGCTGCAGGAATCAACTAAGTTACGTGAAGTAACTGACATTACAAAGGATTTCTCATCTTGTTTTTTTTTAATTTGGCTTTAACATGTCTGTACTTTTTGGACTGTTCAGGTGTATTCTTGCAGCACAGACTTTCTAGTCTGGGATTAGCAATCTGATACTGTAAGCGTAATTTCTAATTTGAAAAGGTATATTCTGTGCTTGTAAATGCCAGTGTTTCACTCACCCAAGACATCCAAGATTTGGAATGAGCCAAAGAGGACAAGTGCTGGTTGGGACAACAGCTCAGGAAACCTTATGTTTGGGAGCCATGGGACAGAGGAGACCAAGAGTGGCTTCTGTCCAGTGAACCAGTTTGTACTGAGAGGCAAGAAGCCCCCTGGTGCTCTCCCTCCTGTCCATGTGCTACGTTAGGACCTAGACTCCCCATGTATATTACTGAACTTTTCTTAAGGGGTGGGTGGATGTCAGAGAAGCTTTAAGTATAAGCAAAGCTACCGACAGAAAACAGCAATATGGTTTTGGGTTGTTTTGTGTGTGTTGAACTCAGTTGTCAAAAATGTTCCCTTTTACTAGTCCAAAGGCTGAAATTTCAGCTCAGCGTGCTTAATATTTTTGAAGCACTGGCAATGATACCTCCTAAACAATAGGTAACAAAGGGACCTGAGAGAGAACAGTGCATTTAGAAAGTCTAAACCGTTCTGGGAAAACTAAATCCTTCAGCCTGTCAGGAAAATAAAAAGAACCATCATCTCTTGCCTTTGTGAATTGTTGTTCCTGCCTTTTAGTACAGAGCAAGTTAAACTTTATTCACCCCTACCTCATCTGGGTAGGTGTGAGACAGAGTGCTTTGTGTGTGAAAATCAAAGTGCTGCTTGCTTTCTGTTCAGTTGCACATTTGGCCTTCTCAGCTAGTCTTGAGTTGTGGAAAGATGATGTTTATTTCTTAGCAGTCTCTGTTCAGTGTCCCACACTTCCTTTTTAAGTATCTGGCATTAGCAACCAGGTATTAGCAACCTGGTATTAGGAAATGTGATGCAGACTAAATGGACTCTGTATTTATTTATGCAGTGGCCTTAGCCTTTTTTTTTTTTGTGGTGTGGTTTGCTTTTTTTGGGAGCACTTTTTCCTTTCTACAAATCCAAGCATCATTCCTTGCACTAAATACACTCTCTTAATTTCCTCTTATATAAACCACTTGTATAAGCTCTGGCTTGTTGGTGTCTGGGGATTTCTCTGCAGATGGAAAGACAGACATGAAGTTTGAAGCTACTGGAAAAAGTAGAACCTCAAATCTTTACAGCTATTCCAGACAGACTTTGAAACATTAATGCAAGTTTTATTACAGGGATTAGTTTACGTTACACTCATTTATTAAAACCTAAGGACATCTTTATAAAAACTACTGTATATAAAGACAAGAGCAGTGCAATAGCAGTGTAAAACACATTTTTGGTTTACTTGGCAATCACTTTAGAAAGACAACATGGTTCATAATATGAAGTTAGAGAATGCAGCAAAAAATAGGACAGAATTAGATCAAAAACTAGATTAGCAAATCACTGGACACGGGCACGTATTGATTTCAAACATCAAGTGTTATGTAAACAGGATTATTGTCAATGTATTAATAAAGAGTGATAAATCACTGTAACCCTAGAATTTCTAGTTAGCTTAATTCTAGTTAGCCTAAAATTTGACTGCAGACTATTCAAATACTGTATATCTTTTTAGTGATTTACTATTTATGTAAAAGGAGGGCTAGAAGAAATGCCTGTCTTATACAAGAGAATTTTCAAGGCTGAAAAAAGATGTTTCTTCCTGGCGAGTTGAGTGAGGTTTTGTGTTTGTTGCTTTACCTGTCATACACGATCACTGGTGGCTACATAGAACTGACTTTAAAAATCCCTTTGACATGTTACCTCCTCACTTCTTCAAGTGGGCAGTCATCATATACACATTACAGCCCATAATAAAACTATTTAAACCGGTTATCTAAAATAGCTGCTACAATATGCTGAACTATACATTAAGAGGCCAGATTGTTTTCACTCTGTGTTTTTGTAAGATCAGTAAACAGGCACGAGAGATGGTTAATTACAGCACTAAGTCCTGCACAAGCTTTATAACTTATCTTTTTGTCTTACATTATACACAGCAAGTATTGAGAATTTGAACACTCAGTTGTCGGTAAAACTGAAGAGCAAAAATGAGTTAGAAAAGGCAGGAGGCTTCTGGAGCATGAAGGTCATTAGTAGCCAGTGAGACAGACACCTGCCATTGTTAGACAGAGTGTACAAGGGACTAATATGCTTCTCTAAATGTTAATTTTATATCCTTTATTTTTCCAACTGTATTCAGGATGGACATAGAGGAAAATACACTTCTTTTAGTCCATGTCTTTTTCTTTAGAGATACTGTGTTTGAACCAATCACTTTTTGTAGAAACAATTGAAGAATTCATTGCAGTTTATCTGGTTCACCATAATTTTGATCAGGTAAATGCAGAGGGATATCAGAACACAACTACCTAGATGCCTTTCTACTGAAAGGTACTGATCCTCAGATGACTGTTTTTTTAGCCGGTGCCTTTCTACAATGTCCCAAATGCTAAGGCAGAAGGACCAGTAGCAATGGTGGTAGGGAAACATGTGTGGTGCACAGCTCCCCTTTAGTTTAAGGCCCAATGAGGGTTAGTCTTATTCAGGATCATATATTCTGCTTAACTAGAGAGGCTCCGACATGATTATAACACCACAATTGATGAACAATCGTTCATCAGCTAAGACATGGATTTATCCGTAAATTAATCAGTAGGCAAAATCAGAATTTCAGCTAGAGGGTATCTACTTTATAATAACTGGCTCTGTATAGAGAATAAAAGGAAACAAACAAACGAACAAAAAGCACACCAATTACAAGTTATACATGTACTAGAAGTAAAGCATAAAACTGCTCATTTATAACGCACAATTCCCAAAGGGAAAAAAACCCTTACAAAATACAGTAAGTCACACAAACCAGTATCTAATACAAATTCCTTCATGAACATAAGCTTTTTACAAAGCTCTCTGTGGCAGCCATCACCTCACAATGAAAGTAGGTGCTGGTAGAAGATAAAAGGAGCAAACAGTTACTGCAAAGCATCAAGGTGAAACTGATATTACTGTAGATAAGTACTTTGTTGGGTGTCTGCAGGGGTTATGGACCTTGGAGCCAATGTAGGAGTGTGGAGAAGATGTGATCTTGGCAGAGGCATGGATGGCATTACTTTCAGCTACTTGCTTTTCTTACAAGGTGGCACTAATAGCAGCCCCTTACATCTCATAGTGGGGTTAGCTCTCCCACCACTAGGACCACATTGGTATCCTACTCTGATTTGAAGACTGAGCACTCCTGGGGTCTCCAGCCTTGTTGGCTCTCCCAGCACTTGTTTATTTCTGCGTGGCTTTAGTCATGTATCATCGTGTACTGTGGTAGCTGTGAATTAACTCAAATGACTCAGTAGTCTATCCCTTTTGAATTCAAAGAAAGACTAAAATGCACTCAATTCAAAGAGTTACAAAAGAAAAACTTGATTATTTCATTGACAAGGTGTTCCTCATGTTGATCATACAATAAAATATATGTTTGGTTTTTTTAAAGTCCTTCAAATTTGCAGGACAAAATACTAGGCATGAAGGATTAATTTGGCATGTGTGGCTTTGTGTTATGATTCCTAGATCGCCAGGTTCTCCACATATATATCTTAAAAGATTGAATTTCATGGGATTTGCTCATGTAATTGATACTGTATGATTTTAAAATAATCCTGTCCTGTGGAAAGTTAAGTCAAGCTACTGTAACCTAGTGACCAAGTAATCCACATACTTTTGCAGTAGCATCGTTGCCCTTCTGGCATACAAATGAAGTCTTAAGTTTGTAGGGGTAAATTCCCAGTCAGTGGCTCAGGGAATTGGATTATTGCTTTGTAAAGCAGAGGGACAATGGTATTATTGCTTTTGAACTATATAGTTTGTTGGTTTTCTTCTGTTTCTCTTTCAGCTTCAAGGACTATGGGGGGTGGCGTGGGGTGTCTGTTGTTTCTTAATAAAGCTACCCTCTTCAGAAGGATGTGCAAAGCTGAAGCCCAGATGTGCTCAGATGTTCGATGTCTTAGCAGTATCATGGCCGATGGTCTTAAAATGTGTATTAATGTGTATTAAATGTGTATTACTGAATCAACTGCTACCCTGCAGTTTGATTCAATGAAAGGGCCGTACTTACTTGTAAGGCATATGACAATATGTATAACAGAGATGGGGATTGACCAGCATCTATCCTATTGTGACAAAATATTCACCAGAGAACTTTGGAAAAACTCACATTCAGTATTCTGACACTTAGATTAGGCTCAAATGGCAATAGATGGATGGGGAGGCAAAGAAAATTTATCTACCAAAGGTATGTCTTGTGATCTTTTTCCATCTTTGTGTGGATTTGCCAGAGCAACTTAATTTTCTTCCTATTGAGCATTATTGACACTTTCCTCAAATATGATGCTTCCTTTCAGAGATAATATTGTCCATCTAGAATTAAAATATTGCTTACAGGCTGCTTTCTTCTGGAGACTATTTCTATATTGTTTTCCTATACAAGTTGTCTGAATGGTGCTTCTCTCCAGGTGACTTGCTCAATTTCCCTCTTGTAGTCTTTCTCTCTCATGATTAACCATGGTTTTTTTCATCTCTTCTCATTTAGTTGATTTTCTTGAAAGCTGCTCCTTGAAGTCTGATCTTACCTCTCCCATCTTGAGGCACATCAATATAATTTTCTGGAAGACATAAACCACAAATATTCCTATAATATTTCATAAACACACAACCTAAAAGTATTTCCTGTGAAGAAAAACTCGTACTTCTCTCAGTTGTGAATTTAATCTGGGGAGGCAGGAAAGGGGAAGGAATAATGTGAGAAAGAAAGAAGAAGTGTTAGGAGGCCTCTACCTTCCCTCATTATCTTTATTTGACCAGTATGAACTTGTGTGATATGGATGGTTGCATTCTCCTCTTTTTTTCTATATAGTCAGTGTGGGAGTAACCCTGGTTCTCTCCCTGCTCTATTAAATTTGTCCTGGTCCTGCAAAACATTAATCACACAGTAGGTGTGCAAGTTGCTTATTCTTACCTGTAACCTGGGGGAACATGGAGTGCAGCCTAGCTCTTGGGTCTAGGTGCATACCTGAGGTGCTGATTATGTGCCAAGCCAACCCCTGGCTGGCATCATCAAGGGGGAACTGTGGGAACTTAGCAGGGAGGGAGATGGGATGCTTTCCTGCAGGTCATGGAGCCTTAGCTGCTGGAAACAGCAGGGCAGTATGCCTCATGATAAAAATCAGTTTTCATCCCAAGTTCCTCTTTCTGTATGTATGCCAGTGTACCCATTCCCAGTGTTGTGTTGTCGACTATCTGTGAGATGAAAAGATCAAATATTGACCTGAAAATGTGAAAGAGGAAATGCAATTAATTGCTAAACTCTTAATTTCTACTGCTTGTAGTTTACTCTGAAAGTACAAAGTGCAGAGGGCTTCCTTCTGCAACCATAAATTTACTTCAAAGTAAATCTTATTTCTGTGGACAACCTCACTGGAGCTGTTCCTGTGACCGTACAGTAAATGCCTTTATCAAATGTTATGGCACCTTCCTATAGGATGCATCAGACCAAGCACAGACTGTTTAACCCCCATTCCTTTCATGTGGTGAGAAAATGCACTTCTATTTCCACATGTCATAGAATCATAGAATCATCTGGGCCGGAAGGGACCTTCAAAGGTCATCTAGTCCGACCCCCCTGCAGTCACAGGGACACCCCCAACTAGAACAGGTTTCCCAGGGCCTTGTTGAGCCTCACCTTGAATGTCTCTATATGTAAGTCAGTAAATATATTCACAGAATTGTTGTGAGTATTCATCATTTTTTTTTCTTGCAGTGCCCTCTGGACATAATGAATGCTTTAAATCTGCCCACCTTCACCTTGTACATTGTGTGTGTGCATAACTGGCAATGTGATCCATCCATTACCTACCTATGGCAGCATGTAGGTAAATTGGCTGAAAGCCCAACTAGGGAAAGTTTTGAGGTATATCAAGATTACTAATCATAATAATAAATTAAAGCAATGCATCTGTTAGCTCAGACAGGAAAGCACAATGGTATGAATGTAAGCTGTTGGAGGCACAATTTGGTATCTTAGAAGCAACAAGACTTAATTAACTTCTCCCACCAGACAGGAGTCTTTGCATATTGGGTATTCCCAAGTCTATGTGCTACATTATACATATTGCATTCCATTAATGTATAAAATATAAAAAAAACATCTGACTCAGACAGCAGAATATCTGTGGGAATCAGCATGTTTGAGGTTATCTAGTGTTTACCCATCAATTCTATTCAGTTTACGAGGCTTGAGTCTCAACTTTGATGTCAACATAACTTCATTGAAATTGCAGCAGTGCACCTGCTCGGAAGTGCAAGGTCAGGTAAACAGCCACCTGAGCTGTAGCTCAAGGGTATTACCTTAATTCAGATGTAGGAATTTCTCACAGTACTGTTAGCCAGGGAGGACCTCTGAGCAGAACTATGCCTTCACCCAAATTTCAATCAAATGTTGAGGTTTGACAGCTAATTGCTTTCTAATAATCAAATAGCCTAGTCAGCCTTATTAATTTTAGAAATAAAAAAAATACTTTGTGTTGTTTTATTCTGTCACAGTCCCTTTGTAATGTTGGTAGCAATGGATACTAACAAAACATGTAAGCCTGCCTCTTGTGAGTTCTGCAGGCAGAAAAAGTTTAAAACAAGTTGTTTGTATCTAGAAGAGAGTCTCTTGAGACTTAGTTATAACTAACTTAAAAAATACCTCGGGAGAAAGAAACCGCAGACTATGAGCACATATCACGACTTGGAGCCACCTACGTCCTTCTCAGCACCTTTAGTTGTTTCTTTTCACTCTTCTGTAGAGCTCTGTGTGTGCTTTAGCACAGATGAAATGCTTTACTAATCTACGATGCATAATTTAAATCACTAGATTGTTTGCCAGGATGCGGTTTCTTTTAGTTCTTTACTTATTTTTGAAGAAATGTTTAGAGATGGAGCAGTAGAGAGGCATTTATATGCTCCTGGGCAGAATGCAATTTTAAATGTGTCACACTCATCAGCCTGTCACTTTTTTTCTGTACCTGAGAGTCCCAAAGATGCTCCTAGCCAGATCCTTCTTCCAAGGTCAATGTAAAATCAAGAGTGTCACCAAGGTGGTGTAAAATGAGAGTTCTCGGATTCAAAGACCATAGGAAAGTTTATGATTATTTGTATGCAGCACAGAAGATAAAATATCACTCATACAAGTAGCTTCAATTCTCTGCCAGTTCCCCTAATGTGTGTATCAAGCTATGGGAGAACAAGTGGGAGGATGTGGACAGCAGAGCCACAACACACAGACCACACTCAGCTCTGAAAGCTTCTTGCATCAAGTATGAGCTCTTGACTGAGCTTGGTGCCGAATCAACAGCTTCTGCCTGAAACCAAATCATGACAGGAGAGATGCCAGGGGAAGAGGTTCTCTTCCTCTAGTGAGAAGTGAAGTGGGGTGTGTGATTGATGGACTGGTGGCCAGACCAGTAAGGTTGATAGGTACTGCTTCCGATTATTTTGCGGAATCACAGAAATTACTTGCCTTTTCCTAAGGAAGACAAATGTTATTTTGCTCCCAACACAGCGTGCTTGGCAACAGAAACCCTGTATTTGTCATTTCAGGTCACTTCTACAGGGTTTCAGTGTATTTAGAGCCGAAGTGTGTGCTTTGGAGCTGGCTCAGGCTGCTCCTGCTCTCTAACAAAGATTACTGCCATTGTGTGGCACCCCAGGTTTGCCATCACTGCTCTACCTGACCCCTCAGCAAACAGCACCCAGTAAAGCCATTTTCATTGTCCGGCAAGGAAGCAGCAACTAAAAGATTGCTTCCTCTTCCTCAGCGACAACTTTGCCTGGCGGCCTAGTTGGGCTAGAAAAAAAAGGACATCCATTAATAATGAAGGAATGATTCAGAACCTCTGGAGACAAGGTTTTTTTCCAGGGACTTTTGTCATTTTCTGACAAATGAAGTCAACAGTTGCTGCATTCGCCATTCCGGGGGCTCTTGCTAAGTTAGTGTTCACATAAAGGCGCCATCGATCACCACCGCCCTGTCAGACCTGAGATAACAAAGAAAATGGTCTCTGCAAATGTCCAGATCTCGCTCTGGCATAAAATCGTATTACATTGATCTAAGCAGACTTGCTCTGATCTGCGTCCATTGAGGTTCTGCTGCTGTGCCTTCAGATCTGGTCTTGCTGGGAGCTGATGGAAAGCTTTCACACTCTCTTCATTCGAAGAGCTTGGATACCAGGCTAAGAAACAGCTTTCTGCAGTAAGAAGCCCTCAGCAGATACACTGATTATTGTAAGTAATAGGAATGTCCTCCTTCTCCATAAATGGAAGGACAAGGGACGACAAAGCACAATGCACTAGATTTTGAAAAAAGCCTCACAAGATTGAACGAAAGGACGTGAGAAATGAATTGCAGGGCAAGCACCAAATGAAAAACCATTCTGATGTGTAAATATATTACAAACCAGAAAGAAATAGAACATAATCTAATCCCTCTGCCTGTGGAGTCTGCCAAAGAGCAGGGAAATCATTTTTATAGCTTGGCATCTGTACACTCCTATGGCTATGTTATACATAGCGTGTAACATTATATCCAGAATGTATGCTGAAAGGCTTCTCGGGTTACGAAGTCTAATTCTTAAAAGTTATGAAATGCCAGAATGAATGCTGCTGGTGCAATCTGAATTTGGACCTCTGATTTGTGTGAAAGAAAGCAGAAAGTCTCAGACTTTTTAGGTGGGGCTCGACATCTTTTTTTCATTGAGAGAACATAAAAAATAGCTTAATGATTCAGATTTTTCCAATGTAGGAGAAACTTCAACAGCAAGTAAAATTTGCTTCAGGTTGGCTCAGTCCTAAAGAGGTCGAGTGTTTTGTTTTTTTGAATTGACTAGGAATACTTTAACATTAAGCAGTGGCATTGGATGTTGCCATCTTGCCATAAAGGAGTGGTGGCTTGGCCCCTATTTTCATCCCCAGACATCTTTTACTGGGTTATTTGGTTATCAAATTGCCTTTGATGATTTGCAGTACAAATTGTCCTCTGGTATAGGTGTGAAATGCATCATGTCACCTGCATGAGATCAGATGAGAGGACTACCTTAAATGATGGCAAATCAACTTTGTCTCAGCCATTATGTAAAATGACCACCACCACTGGTAACCATCACTAATGTTTCTAAAACAATAGCTGGGTCAGGGAAGATAGACACCTGGTGCTTAAGACTTTAAACAAAACCCAGGCAATGAAAATGTTCAACTCGAAAAACAGACTCTGAATTTTCAACTCAAACTGGTATTTCTACTATAGCTGACAATTCTGCAAAGGTGGAGAAAAATGTCAAAATATGTTGGAAAGTGAATACCTCAGGAAGGTGTTAGGGATTTAACAGGATAAATGAGCTACACATGCCAGATTAATCAGAGTTAAGCAATCCCTTACCTGCAGACCTAATAAAAGAAGGCAGAACTGTCTGGGATACGTTACAAAGGAAGCCAGAAGCATCTGCCCTGGTAAGTGTGCTCTTGGTGGCTGGGGAACACATAAATGGGGACATTTCAAAGAATCCCTTTTCTAAGTAGTCAGGAATATCTGGGATGCTTGTATCCATCAGTTGTTAAAAAATACCGTGGAACTTCAAAACAGGCCTGTAAGCCTTGGGGAGGCACGAGACAGATGGGCTTGTTGAATTTTGATCGTATTCTATGGGGAAGTTTAGGAGGAGTTCCTGTATGAGGGCAGATACCAACTGTATTAAGTTGATGGCATGTAATTTCCCTAGTGCAGGTGTGAATGGCAACTAGAGAGGTTATTACATGCTCTGGATTAAGCACAGAACTGTGAGCCTCAAACTGTGAGTCACGAATCTGAGGTGACTCAGGAGCATCAGAGTGCTCAGGAGACTAAGCTGTTCCCCGTCAGTTCAAGAGCAGGCTTTCTCGGCAGGATTTCTCTGCTCTGCTGCTTTTTGGAGGACTTAACCTATGCTTTTGCTATCATAGCTTGTGAATCGCTATCCTGATTTAAGAGCAGCAGGCAAAAGATAGGTCAGTTGCAACAGTAAGTGGAAGAACATGCACTTAGCTGGTGTCTTATCGCCTAATTAAAGTCTTCTACAATATGCCCTGAGCAGCGCTGGGATGTACTATGTATTTCAATATACACGAGGCTATCAGGAGAGAAAGCTTTTTCTTGGATGGGTTAAAGATGTACAAAGTTTATAGTAGTCCTACTGAAGCACCAGAAAGCCTGATTTCTGGAACTGATGCCAGGAAAGCCACAGTCATGTGAGAGATGCTGTCTGCTCATGTTGTTGCTCTGTAGGTGGGAAGAAGCCATTTGGATTCTATGAGTTTCATTTGGATTGTGCTTACAGCAACATATTTGCTCATGTTGCAATGCATATAGTATCAGTACAGTGTGTACTTGATGAGGAACAAGTCAGATATAAAGCAGGAATGGGACCAACTCAAAAGAGGAATAGGTAGAATAGGTCCTACCTACCAGTCACTGGAAATGGGGCTGCATGTCACCTCTTAGACTGTTCTCCTCCCTTCCACCTGGGAATTATAGGTGGGGAACAGGCATGTGCTCACTTCCATTGTGCTTTCAGAGTAGAATCACCAGTCCGTGTTATGGAAGCTAATTATTGCTTAAAGGGTTAATAAGTTATAAAAAGGAAGTGCTATCAGCTCTCTTAGGCATTGGAGCATTGTAGAAATACATTCAGGAGTAGAAATGACTGTTTGCAATGCTTGAGAAAGGGTTACTGGGAAAAGTCAAGCACACAAATTATGATGCAGTGCAATGTTTAAGAAATTTCGATTTTAACACTCGTTATGAGTGTTGGCAAATCTCACTTTTAAGTTGCTCGCTCCATTTCTTAAGAACTTCACCTCTTTTATCCTGGATTAAGCTTGTGTAAGTCTCATGAGGACTGGGGGATATATACGAGAGCTGTTCACTGGCTTAAAAGGAGCTTTAGAAACTTTGGGAGGATTTTGCATTCCTAGGGGTTAGGCTCAGGCACCTGTATGGGGAAGGAGCTGGTGGTGGATGGCAGGTACCTGCTGGCCAGGTCCTTGGTTGTGCTGGGGTGTCAGGAGAGGTGCAGAGCTACTCTCTGTACCAGAAGGACATGTAACAACTTGAAGGATTTATTTCCTAGTTAAATGTGAACCTAATAGATATTAATTAACAACAACCAAGGCCCCCACTGGTGTGTAGTCACCACCACTGGTTACTTACACCAGGGGAGGGTCTTTTTTTGGCCCTTTAAATCACTTTTAAATTTGGTTCCGTGACTTCTTATTGCTAATACAGAGTCCAAAGGGAGTTTTCAGAGGAACCCATTGTCTATAGCACATGTCTGGGCTTCATACTGGTGGGTCCACTGGTTTGGACTTGTGTCTAGGGCAGTGATCTGAGCTGGTTGCCAGAGAGTTGGGAAAGAAACTACAACCAGTTACAAATTGCCTCCCAGTCCTCCCCTGCAATGGGGGGGAGAGTCCTGTACCAGCCCTGTTTCTGGCATGGGTTCTTACCAATGGGCATGGTGTTCTTACCAATGACCTGGCTGCTTTTTTGGTAAGTGAAGCCTGGGATCTGCTCAGGTTTCAGGTGTGTCTCGCAAAGGGCTGTGGGAGTCGACTTGGCACTTGGAATGAGCCTCGAGAACTTGCCTTCCCCACCCCCTCCACCAGAACTGTGGGTGTTAAAACAGCAGCTGGCTTAACTTTTGTTATTAATATGGCTGCCTGGCTAACAGACCAAAGCTAAGAGAAAAAATGGATTTCCTGTAAAGTTTCTGGAATATCTATAATTGTACAAATTAAATATGTCTTTTGTCCCATCAACTGGGTTGGGTGGGAGAGGAAGGAAACCACACAGGATACAATTTTCTCTATTTTTTACTAAAGGCCATATTTTACAATTCTCAATTACAAAGAGCAGTGATGTGAAATCAATAGGGTTGCTAAGATAAATAAATATTACTTATTTGAGTAGTAGTTTCTGAAGTAATCCTATGCTTCTGAAAGTCAAGTATTTTTCAATTAGTAGCAATGTTTATCATTTGATAGTTCCTGAAATGGTTGATACTGCTGAACACAGGTCTGGAAAGTAAAAATATACAGTTCTCTTGGAGCATTCCAGAGGAAATATGAAGCATTCAAAGTTCTGATTTATGAGTATTGAAGAGAGGAACAGATGAAAGTTTGAGGACATAAATTGAAAGATGATCACTGAAAAGCTGCATGTGTCTTCCCTCACTGAAGCATTGCAGTCTCATTTTTTAATGAGCTGAAATGTCTTTATCCTCCTCTTTAGGTTATTTCAAAAAAAATACTCAAAACACCCTGGGCCTTCCAAGGCATCTAAAAAGTGTGGATGGCCAATTACAAGTAAAACTGAAAGTGAGCTGGATTTACTAATTTGCTAGATGTCTGTGGAACCCTAGTCACTACCAGGGTGCCCAAATCAGATTCATCACCTGAGACTGAAATTCATCTGGCTGATTGTTGCCAAATTTACCTGTAAGCTAATGTGTGGCAGCCATTAACTAACTGATACTCCCGAAGGCAAATTGATTTTCATGGCTCACAAAAAAGCCCCCTGTTTTCGTTATGTATACCGTTTCAACTGCCTTTGATTTTTTTCAAGACCTCAATGAATCACGATGCCTAATAGAATAGGGATATCATGTAACAAACTCAGACTTCTTGTTTCACATGAGACTTTACTCATTTTCACATATTTTCAGCTAAGCGGAGTGACCAAATATATTTAATTTCACTCTTGTCATAAAGATTTTGAAATATTGAGATATTTAGACACAGAGAGGCCAGGAGGAACTATTGCTCGAGGCAAGATAATATTTTTTTTTGCCTGCTTCTTTAATGTCTGGGGCAGGCATGCTGCTGTGCAAAGGAGATTGTTATGTGTGATTTAATGGCATAGATACTATGAATGGATTTTGTCTCACCTAACTTTAGGCTAGATGTCTTAGTTTCCAGAGAATCACCTCAGACTCTCAGACTCCTTTATTGTCAACAGAAAGCAACAGCCACCTCTGCAGAGGTGCCTTCCTCCTCCTGGGATAGGCAAGTTGAGTGAGTGATGCTGCAGGGATTCCTCTTTGTCCTTACTGGCTCCCAAAGAAAGAGATGGGTGATCAGTTCAGACGCAGATGCCTAAAAGTCCCATGCCTAATTTAGGGAATGATTAGTCCCACTGCCCCCAGAAACTGAATTATAATAATGTTTAATGCTAGAATGGGTTTCTCTTACTATAACGTTCAGTCGCATACTGCCGTATGCAAATATATAATCTTCTGTATAAACATCCAACTGCTATTTACAACTCAGTCCCACTAAGTGAAAGTTGTTCTGTAGTCTCCATGTTCTGGTTAGAAAGCTTCTTCCCATATGTTTATTCATGAGCAGATTCATGTGTTTAAGAGCTATAACATATACTAAAAGATTTTGATAAAAAAAAAACAAACAAGGTCTGTAGGTATTTCCTCACATACAGCTAACTCTGGAAAGAAAAACAATTCTTATCTTACATGTGCATGTGCAGTCCTACAGATAGATAGATAGATAGATATGTATATATATTTTTAACCCTCTCTCACAAACTTCTATTGGATGAGTGGCAGAAAAGGTGCATCCCTGAGGCCCATGCCAGTAGCACCCCAGCGATGCATCATGCTCCTGTGGATGGGGCACTCTTTGAAACAGGGCTCAATTTTTTTTGCACAATGAAATCTCTTGGTACTGCTGTAAAAACTCTTAAAAAAAACCAAAACAAAACAGAAACCAAAAAAACCCCAAAACCTATGCAGCTTTTAATATTTCTACATCAGTGGTAAGGACTGAATTATCTGAATGTCTCTGATTTTTAGCTCGTCCCAATTTCCCAGAAGCTGATGTTACCAGCTTTCAAAACCCGTTTCCACAAAGGGGCTTCCACATACCTAAGATACTCAAGCATTCTTCACGTTTGCTGAGCTCTTATACAGTAGCATCAACCCACACACCAAGGAAGCACAATGAAAAGTACAAGAGGCTTTACAAGACCGTGCCTCTCCATTTAAAATTCAGGTACATGAGATGAGAAAAAGGCCTCCTTTCATGCTGGCTAACAAAGTGAATTTAACACATCCGCTACAAATTGAAAGCCAGGTTTCAAAAGCAAGCAGTAAAACTTGCTATGTGACTTTTGCTGTAGCTTGCTAGCACGCTGCCAATCCCTGCTTACACAATCTCCTAATGCACCCAAAAACATTTCTAGGGATCTCTTAAAAACATAACCACCAGTAGTGCCTGATTCAGAAAGAAGAGCAGCTATAGAGTGTATTCTTCTATTAAATCCAGTAACTTTTTTTTGGTGTAATTCCTTTGCCATATAGTGACCAATAATTTATTTATAAATGAAGGACATAATTTTAAAGGATGTTTATGCAAGAGTGTCTTTACCCATGTGGATGATCAATTCTAAGTGTCATAACAGGTCTTTGCAACTTGCAGCTGAGGTTGGAGTGGCTTTATTGTATGGGATGATGCATGTGGTCTGTACCTTGATATTAATAGAGCTGTATGTAATTGAGCTGTTAGGAAGTGAAGCAGAAATGTAAGGAACTATGTGGGTACATGAACAATGATATGTATAGTGATATGAGTGCATATACACATGTTAATGTATATATGTGTATGTGTTTGTGTATATATATCAGTTCATTATCTAAGCCCACAGTTTTTGAACATAAACTCCCGTATTTTATCTATAACTGTGGCTTAGGTTCTTTGTAAAATTCAAGAATTAACTACTGAGCTAAGAAAAAGTAGGCCAACCTACATCAGATCAATATTCTGCTCTTTTTATTACCTCTTTTTGCCTAAGCGCTCTTTGCAACCTTGGCATCAGCAAAATTCAATCTATTAAAATTGCTGCCCAGCATGTCCTGAAGCTCAACAGAGGATAAAAACAAACACATTCGTGGAAATTGAACCATTGAAACATGCGGAAAGGGGGGAAAGGGGCTAGCCAAACATTAGATTTGAGTGTTTTTGGAGCCATTGGAAGAGCTTCAAGGTGCTGATTTCTTTCACGGCCCATGGAAGTCAATAAAACCAAAAGCCACTGAGATTTCCGGGGATTTATGTTAGAAGCAAGAGAGTATTTTTTTCTAGATTCCATTTGAAAGAAGGTGGCAATGTTAGTTTCCAAAGCAGATCAGATACATGAACCAGATCCTGTCTGGATCACCCACAATTCCTAATAACACTATGGAAACACTCCCCACTCTTCATTGCCCTGGTAGCAAGGTGGGTGCTTACAGGGCAGAACAGTGGCCCTGAAGATGTACCTGTATCCAACAACTGCCCAGCAGCAAGTTAGGTGGCGAGCCCCTCCAGATGCTGGAACGTGCTCCTCAGTTCCCCACCAAGCCTCTGGACTTCATTTGACTTACTAAGTTACTCCCATTTCTTTCTCTTATTTCCATTTTTCTTTCCTGTGGATTAAAAATCTTCTATAATAACCACTGCTTCCTCCAGGAGAGCTGAAACAAGATGCGTGTGATGCTTCCCTTAGCCTCGCCAGATGCTGAACTTGCTCCAACTGCAGAATGGACTATTTAGGAGAGAGGAATCTGCTTCAGCACTTGAATTTTGATCCCCAAACCTGTGGTTTAGCCTGGAGTTGTATATTTACTCCCATTTAAATCAGGTTTTTTATTTACCTCTGCACAATACAGGAAATTCTTTCATTTCTGGAAATAAATTGCATATTAATGGCATATGGAAAAAATTGTGTTTCTTGAAATAGTTATATCTTTTACCAAAGAGCCTTATTTTCTACCTTAACTTTTCAATATTAAGAGGGCTAGTGTTCTGAGCCATAGCTCAAGAAAATATATAGAGTAATTATCATATTGAGGGCTAGATTTCACTGTAGAATGAAACAGTTTTTGTGTTTCCTGTAACTGTTCTTTCTGTGTATGATTTTTTTTTTCTCAACTGAATTTGTGTGGCTTTTCTGGCAGTATGAAATTTAAAATTATTTCTTTTAAAATAAATTTCTGAAGATACTTCATAAAAGAGCACAGAACAGCTTTTTTTTTAACACTAGCAAAATTATCAACAGCTAAAAAAATAGTAGTAAAGCTGTTACAATTTAATCTGGTTGCTGTTCGGCTTCCTATTGTAGATACAGTGTATGTTTATTCACACATAAAGATCCCATCAATAAATACATTTTTAACTTTGTTTATTTGCAGTTAGGAGCAGAAGGGTAGCATCCACAACACCATCACTGGAAACAGCACTACGTGCTGGAAGAGATGTTAGAAAGACAGTTTTATGCAGAAATGTCTCCTTTATCTTTCCTTTTGCCATATAAAAAAAAACCACAGGAGAAGTCGAGGTGTGTTGAGCTGTGGAAAGAGAAGAGGCGCAAAGACCCCGGACAATTTTAGCAGAGTGAAAGAGGCAAGGAAACAATTTCTCTTTGGTGATTATCGGGACTGTTTTGCCAGCTTTACAAAGAAACATGCTTTGATGCCAGTGGTGGAACTGCGACTAGTTTATTATTTTTAAATTGTGTCCCTGCATCTAGCAGCATCTAGATATTGGTCTGCTGGGGTGTAAAATGTCCTTTGGCTGCGATAGGATCTTTGTGCACGGATCAGTGACAGTGTATGACCCCTGCTGAGTAGTATTTCTTGCATCGCAGAGAAAGAAAAACAGTGCTTGCTTGGCGTCACCAGGCTGAGGTATTCCACTTGGTATGGCTTGGCCTTAATGATAATTTATGAAGCATGGAAATTTTTGTTTTGATCAATAATGACTGTCAGCTGGTGGGTTACTGTGTGTTTGTTCAATGTTATTCTTCATTATTCGCTCATTTGTTTGCATGTGTGTGCACATTTTGTGGTGTGGATCCATTGTATGCTTATTTTTCCATGACAGACACTTAGGCTTCTTGCAGTTGCCCGGTGACGACTGTGGTTTTCAGGTATGCACCTTAATATTAGATGAGAGGCAGAAAGACTGTAATAATTCAGGATGAATAATTCAACAACAGCTTCCACGTGTGAGCACTGTAACAGAGAACGCTGCTGTGCTGTGTCAATGTTCTTGTGTCCACTGTGATCTTACAGCACTTCCAAATAAAAGAAATTGGAAACCAGTTACTTGCGCATAAAAATAATCTTCACCTCTTCAGCTCTCCTACAGCCACTAGCTTTCTGTGCCCGCATATTGTGAGAGACAAGGATTTGTCAGGTGGTGGCGAGAGAAGACTTTGCCCAGAGATTTCCATTCTTTGATGTGATTATGCAAGCACTGCACAGCCCCTCTGGCATCAGCAGCTATTATGCAGCAGCTGCATAATCAGGCGTTTATTGGAAGAGGTGGGGACGAAGAAGGCCACATGTTTGTCCCCTGTGTTCCCTAATGGTAAAGGATAAAACAATTGGAAACAGCATTGTGTGATTTTTTTTTTTTATTTTTTTTTTGATGTGCAGCTGTTGGCTCGTGTTTTCTGACTGCTCTGCGAGTCTGACGAGAACGTGATGCTAGGAAAATGTGGTGCTTGGATGACAACAACCCCATAAAATGCTACAGGTGTGGGGAAGAGTGGCTGGAAAGCTGCCCAGTGGAAAAGGACCCAGGGGTGTTGGGTGACAGCAGGCTGAATATTAGCCAGCAGTGTGCCCAGGTGGTCAAGAAGGCCAACGGCACCCTGGCTTGTATCAGAAATAGTGTAGCCAGCAGGAGTAGAGAAGTGAGAGTCCCCTTGTAGTTGGCGCTGGTGAGGCTACACCTTGAGTACTGAGTTCAGTTTTGGGTCCTTAACTACAAGAGGTGTTGGAGTGTGCCCACAGTAAAGCAACAAAGCTGGTGAGGGGTCTAGAGCACAGGTCTTAGGAGGAGCAGCTCAGGGAACTGGAGTTGTTTAGTTTGGACAAAGGGATGCTCAGGGGAGACCAACTACCTGAAGAAAAGTTGTAGCATGGTGGACGTCAGTCTCTTCTTCAAGTAACGGGCGATAGGAAAAGAGGAAATAGCCTCAAGTTGTGCCAGGGGAAGTTTAGATTGCATATTAAGGAAAAATTTCTTGACTGAAAGTGTTATTAAGCATTGGAACAGGCTGCCCAGGCAAATGGTTAAATCCCTGGAGGTATTTAAAGGATGTATAGATGTGGCGCTTAGTAACATAGTTTACTGGTTTACTTGACAGTGCTACGTTAATGGTTTTAATGGTTGGACTCGGTGATCTTAAATGTCTCTTCCCACTTAAATGATTGGTCCAGATAATCTCCAGAGGTCCCATCCACCACCATATGACTCTATGAATATACAACATAATTGTGATGGTATTGAAAAGAAAAATAAACTTGGTTTGGCATTTGCCATCTCTTCCTGTCTTTTCCCTGGGAATACATAAAGCAAAATACCTGAATCAGCCCCAGAACTATACTTAAGAACAGATCTTTTTAACAGATCCACAAAAATGCATCCATATTTTTGTCTTCTTTTAGTTGTTCATGCAAACATTCAGGCTTTTTTTAATTGGGACGATATTTTTTGTTGTGAGCTCTGAGAGACTTCAGTGATTCGTAAAAAAAAAAAAAAAAAAAAAAAACAAAAAAAAAAAACCCCAAAACCAAAAAAAACCCAAGTCAACTCCTAGCTCCTCATGTAATTTTCTTTAAAATATCTTAAAGTGCAAATAAACAGATGTTTTTCTACTTTATTTCTTTTGTCAATTCCAACAGCGTAAGAGAATTTTGGGAGGTTTTTGGTGATCGAAAAGGGTGAACTCTGCCTGCTTTCCAGTCACGTTTTCCTTAGGACATTTTAGGTGAGTCTGTGTTGGAGGTGAGCTGTTACCATAAGAATGATAAAAGGTGCTGGGTTCAGCAGCTCCCTGTGACTCATCACTTTTCAGAGATGAGAAGTTGGGAACGCAATAGAAAATAACTTGCCTCCCTCGTCTGCGTGACTGATTAAAATCGGTATCACTAATCAACGTAGAATATAGTTAATGACTGTTTAATTAATTTACTGTATTTTTTGATGAAGCTCACTGCAATTACTTTTCTACAAGCTGCTACATGATAGTAATGATTTTCAACAGAAAGAAGGCAGCCCGTGTGGCGTGTGTCAGCTCTCGGAGCAGCATCGCTTTAATGACTGCAAGGAATTGCTCTAATGCAAAATTCAGCTCAGAGATATGATTAACTAGTTAATAGACACAGTCCCCATAACTACGAAGGCTCCTTTGTGCATAAACTACTCAACTATGTACTCGAGCACCAGTCCTTCAGAAAGAAAAACTGTAGCCCAGCAGTCACTGTCCTGCCAGGTGACGGCACAAACCTTTGCATCGCTGCTTTTAACACTTAATGTAAATGGTTATGTCTCCATAATCATTCCACCTCTGAGGTTCTTTGGAGCCTAAGTAAAGGTTACCAATAGATACAAACACCAGGAAACAGATTATTCTATTGGGAAGTGAGGTAGCTTATTTATTTCACACATAACCGCTTTTTACAGTTGTTTTTACTCTTCTGTATTTTATGATGGGTGTCCAGTTTCCACCACTTATTCTTTGGATCCTGCTCTGTGGAGGCTACAAAGTTGTGATGATTAAATCATTTCTCTGATGTTTAAAGTAATGTGTCTCTCTTGTTCTCTTTTGGGATCATGTTATCACCTAACACTTGACCTGACTAACATTCGCAGCATGTGTTCCAGTGACTGTTGTCATATCCATCCACAAGAAGGGTCAGAAGGATGATCCAGGGAACTACAGGCCTCAGTCTGACCTCGGTGCCTGGGAAGGTGATGGAACAGATCATCCTGAGTGCCGTTACGCAGCACATGAAGGACACCCAGGTGATCATGCCCAGACAGAACGGGTTCACAAGGGGCAGGTCCTGCTTGACAAACCTGATCTCCTTCTATGACAAAATGACTCAAATGGTGGATGAAGGGACAGCTGTGGATGTTATTTACCTAGACTTTAGCAAGACCTTTGATACAGTCTCCCACAGTATACTCCTGGAGAAACTGGCTGCTCATGCCTTAGATGGGAATACTCTCCACTGTGTTAAAAACTGGCTGGAGGGCTGGGCCCAGAGTGTGGTGGTTAATGGAGTTAAATCCAGTTGGTGGCCAGTCATGAGTGGTGTCCCACAGGGCTCGGTACTGGGGCCAGTTCTCTTTAACATCTTTATCAATGATCTGGATGAGGGGATTGAATGCACCCTCAGCAAATTTGCAGACAACACCAAGTTGGGTGGGAGTGTTGATCTTCTGGAGTGTAGAAAGGCTTTGCAGAGGGATCTGGACAGGCTAGCTGGATGGGCCAAGACCAACGTCATGAGGTTCAATGAGGCCAAGTGACGGGTCCTGCACTTGGGCCACGCTAACCCCAGGCAGCGCTACAGGCTTGGGGAAGAATGGCTGGAGAGCTGCCTGGCAGAAAAGGACCTGGGGGTGTTGGTCAACTGTTGGCTGAATGTGAGCCAGAAGTGTGCCCAGGTGGCCAAGAAGGCCAACAGCATCCTGGCCTGTATCAGGAACAGTGTGGTGAGTTAGGACCCAAGAGGTGATCGTCCCCCTGTACTCGGCACTGGTGAGACCCCACCTCGAGTACTGTGTCTAGTTTTTGGCCCCCAACCACAAGAAAGACATTGAGGTGCTGGAGCGGGTCCAGAGAAGGGCAATGAAGCTGGTGAGGGGTCTGGAGCACAAGTCTTATTAGGAGAGGCTGAGGGAGCTGGGGGTGTTCAGTCTGGGGAAGAGGAGACTGAGGGGAGACCTTCTTGCTCTCTACAACTTCCTGAAAGGAGGCTGTAGAGAGGTGGGGGTCGGTCTCTTCTCCCAAGTCACAGATGACAGGACAAGGGGTAATGGCTTCAAGTTGTGCCAGGGGAGGTTCAGGTTAGATATTAGGAAATATTTCTTTCCTGAAAGGGTTGTCAGGCATTGGAATGGGCTGCCCAGGGAGGTGGTTGAGGCACCCTCCCTGGAGGTGTTCAAGAGACAAGTTGATGTAGTGCTCAGGGATATGGATTAGTGGTGGATTGGTGTTGTTTTGGGTGTGGTGTGGGGTTTTTTGGTTTGTGGGTTTGTTTTTTTTTTTGTGGGTTTTGTCTGTTTGGTTTTTTTCATTGGTTGGACTAGATGATTTTAAAAGGTCCCTTCCAACCTAGGTGATTCTGTGATTCCTGCCATTTAATGTCTTAAACTCATTTTCTCTCTTGAGCATTTCTTATTTCCAAGAAACTTCTTGTAGATAGTGGATTTTGAAGTCTTTTCAGAGGCACATTTTTTTCTGCAGTGAATACATCTACTTCACAGTCCTGTTGTAGAAATCTGTATATATGTATTTATGACACTGTTGATCGTGTAACTTCTCCTAAACCTTTTAAGTTCTTGAAAATTGTTTGGTGGTTGACATCAGTATTCTCTCATGCCTTAATGAACAGTAAAATGACTCTAATGTTTCTCATATATCAACGCTTTTTGATCTATTTCGCTTTTGAGACTTAAACAGCCATATATCTGATTTCTTTCTAAAGATGAACAAATTGACTAATTTGTCTAATTGCTGGCCTTTTCTTGAACTGTGCAGTGAGACATTGTTATGAAACCAAGGTCATACAAACATGTTTTATCACTTTTCTGATGAAATGCCTAATTGCTTGCTGCGGTTGTCTTCGTCATGATCTAATCAGGGAACAGTGACAATAAAAGTAATGATGTGGTAAATCCTTGACCTCAGTTCTCACTGCAAATAATTGTCTGACATTGTTACCATTTATGGTCATGCATTCAGCTTTTGATGAATTTCACATAAGCTTTTGATGATTTCATTACTGTGTGGCATTCCATAGTATGCCATTATTTCATGTAGAAATTTTAGCATACTCCAAAAGATTTTCTGCAATGCCCTAAAAGGATTATTTATTACACATGGCTTTTTTTTTAATAATAACTCTGAGAATAATAAATTAGTGTGTACATGGTCTTTAGCTGTACTACCTGCTTGTACCTCCTTGAGTTAGAGAGTTGATTGTTTCTTGACATCCAAAATATATTTTGGGAGCTGATTTTCCAAGACATTAAAGCAATGGGTTTTCACTTTAGAGACTCTCTTTTTTAGTCTTCTTCATTCTCACTTCTGTTAAAAGCACCGATTGTACATAAACAGTTGTTTTGCAGGTGTTTTAGTAGTTCTCTGGGGCATGGTCTACTTAAGATGAACAGTATTGTCTTCATTTTTTTTTTTTCACCTTTTTTTTCCAAAGTGCTTTCTTTGAGTTCAGAACACTGAGCTACACTAAATCTCCTACTTAAAAAACCTGTTGCAATTTTGGATAAACACAGGAAAGTTTGCCTGGTTACATTTTTAACTCCAGCTCCATACAACCTCCCCTCTTATTTCTTCTACCACTTGCAATATATTCTATATTCTCCTAGTCATTTGCTTGTCCATCTGCTTTGTTTAGTCTCTAAAAAAAACTAAAAGCAATTAGTTAAATTTTACCAGTGTAATAAGAGTTTTGGTCCCTGCCAGTTAAAGCTTTAATACAGACAAGACCACATAATTCAATTCAAGTGACGGGAGCTTCAAACCTTTGCCTTTGCTGGTCTAGATTCAGCTACTCTTAAAAGCGTGTCAGAGACAAGTAGGCTGATTTTTCAGTTACATTTGTATTTACAGATCTAAATCAGGAGTGATCATGAGCATCTGACAGCGTTTTTAAATGCAAACTTGAGAGTGAAATCAGCCAGCCTGGACCCCTGTGACATGCTGTTGAAAGACATGGCCAGACTGCGTGAGTGTCTGTGGGTATGAAGCTCAGCTGTTGCACTTTCTCTGTGACACTTCAGAATCTAAGTGAGGAGCTTTAGAATCATAGAATGGTTTGGGTTGGAAGGGACCTTAAAGAACATGGAGTTCCAACCCCCTGCCATGGGCAGAGACACCTCCCACCAGAGCAGGTTGCTCAAAGCCCCATCCAGCCTGGCCTTGAACCCCTCCAGGGATGGGGCAGCCACAGATTCTCTGAGCAACCTGTTCCAGTGCCTCACCACCCTCACAGGAAAGAATTTCTTTCTGGTGTCTAATAATAATAATAACTGCACTCTTTTATTTTTCAGTGCATACATAAAATGTGTAAAAAGTGCTATTACAATTACTATCGAGCACTTGGCACCTAAGAGGATGTAAGGGATAGGAGTTTTCTAGCTACTAAAATAACTACAGAGTCCTTTAAAATTAAGCGATTTCTATTATGACAAAGAAGGTGGAATTGGTTGATAAAACTTGAGATGTCACACTCTTTCCTGTGTGTGATGCTACCGTGTTGTGACATTATGCAGTGCAATTGTGGGCTTAACTGGAGTCTTCTGATTTCACACAATTTTACGCTGCATTCTGCTACTTCAGTAGTGTTATTCCAGATTTGTTGTAACATAGATGAGGTAACGATCTCACTGCAAAAAATTCTACTCAAAATATATAAGAAAATTTAAATATGGAAGATGTTCAAAATGTGTTTCAAGTATTTTTACTGGCTTTCATTTCTCAGTGTGCAGAATTCATTTAGCAATAGTCTTCGGGCAGCCTTTTAACTACTCACTTTTGTTCTAATTGCTATTTTCTGACAATTTGTTACCACATTTAAGCTAAGTTAAATCACTTTAACTTTACAGTGCATTTAAAAGAAAGCCTTTCTGATGAATGTGATGGTCCCAATTTGATGGGAAGGCTGAGAAACAACCAAAATAGGGAATATCAATCAGACCATATCCAAGGAGTCTGCAGCTAACTAGAATGTAGAGAAATTAATGTTGCAATATGGCATCTAAAATTTACAGAGCAGAAGGGGAAGAAGAATAAGGCATGAAATGAACAATATGTATTACATATATATCAACAAAAGATGCAGTGTCTTTTAATATACACAAGGATTGCCTATATTCAGACTGAGGTGGACAGAAACCTTCCGTATTGGCTTAATTTCACATGCTAATAGTGACTTTCTAAATACAAGGAAGGAAGAAAGAAGGCACCTCAGTAACTTACATATCTTGAATTATTTAACTGCAAATGATAAAAATCAAAACTAAATCTTCCCATTTATTTGTATGATTATAGTACTGAGGCAAGTAAACAAGACTTGGAGGATTGCAGATTTTTGAGTTATTTCGTTCCAAGCCACTGTCTGTGTTGTTGGT
Source organism: Scolopax mira (assembly GCA_004320125.1). Classification (NCBI taxonomy): domain Eukaryota; kingdom Metazoa; phylum Chordata; class Aves; order Charadriiformes; family Scolopacidae; genus Scolopax; species Scolopax mira. The sequence continues at coordinate 191,569 of BJBW01008375.1, forward strand.
CTTCTGCCCTGACATCAAATAGGAGGCCAGGCAAGAGAAGGAATAACAAATGCAAAATGAATTGCAGCATCTGGCCCTTCTAGGACCAGAAAGTGATTTCCTTAGCTGTGCTTTTGTTTTTAAGCAATTTCTATTTTTACAGTTATGCAGTTCCTAGCAAACAGATGAATATGCTTTCTTCTAAACATTCTTAACAATATCTGTTACTCTGATTCAATATATTTTGAAGGGAATGGAGGCATGCATTTAATGGTAGATGTTGCCCAACGCACCTATTGTCTGTTACAAGACAGATCCATGGAATCATGGAATTGTCAGAGTTGGAAGGGACCTTCTAGAGATCATCTAGTCCAGCTCCCCTGCTGAAGCAGGATTGCCCAGAGCACATCACTCAGGACTGCATCCAGGTGGCTCTTGAAGATCTCCAGAGAAGGGGACTCCATGACCACCCTGGGCAGTCTGTTCCAGGGCTCTGTCACCGTCACCAGAAAGTTTTTCCTCATATTTGAATGGAACTCCAACCCCCTAATCATCTTTGTTGCCCTATGCTGGACTCTCTCCAGTAGTTCCCTGTCCCTCTTGAACTGGGGGGCCCAGAATTGGATGTGGTATTCCAGTTATGGCTTCACCAGTGTAGAGCAGAGAGGGAGAATGACCTCCCTTGACTTACTGGCCACACTCTTCCCTTGCAGCCCAGGATGCCATTGGCCCTCTTGGCAACAAGGGCACATTGCTAGCACATGGAAAATGTGCTATCTACCAGGACTCCCAGAGCCTTCTCCTCATTAACATCTTTAATAAAAGTAACATACAAGTATTCACTTTAATTTCTTTCTATCTTTTTAAAAAAAGTATTGGTGCTCTGATTTTCCATAGTTAGTTGAGTATAATTTAAAAATCTAGGTAGGGGTTGTAAATGAAAACTATGCTTTGCTCTATGATGCAAAATTTTGCGTGTTTAAAATAGCATTATCTTATTTCTGTTTAATGTAGCACTTGCAAATATAAATTTAAGATCTTTCTTATTTTCAAAATGCTTTACTGAGGCTGGAAGTAGGCAGATTTTGTTCACTTTGTTACTGTAAATGTCTTGTACCAAGAGCAGTCCCTTCACAAAACCCTCCTGCCAGCCTAGCACCGAATGTTCTTGGTGGGCTCTGGCCACATTCACACTGCACAGCTCACCTGCTTCAGTGCCAATGTCCCAATCAAGGTGACAGAGGCAAAACTGCATGTGCAGCTCTTAGAAATGACTGAAGGAGAGGACCTACTGAATGTGGGTATTTTGCTCCAGTGATAGTCTGTATCCTGTTTAAAACTTGGTATCAATTTGATATTTCACGCAGCCTTTTTAGCCACCAGCAAAGTATTTATTCCCTCTGGTTTTTTTTTGCACAGTTGCTGTGGACGTGCTCAGTTACCTGCTGGCTTATAAACTTTACCAATATTTTTATAGACTTTTTTCTCTCTTTGTTTCTAAGTGCTTTGGTAGTCATTTGAAGAGGTGTCAAGTAGCAGGTGAAGAGCAGCAGGCTAAAAACTATTCTATTTATTGTCTGAAAGACAATGTGACCCAGAGGAATTCACAGCAAAAGCAGATTGCAACATCTAATAAGGGGAAGTAAAATAGACTTGCCTTTGTCTAATCCTGCTGGGCTGATACTTTTCCCAATTCTGGACAACCAGCAGGTTTCCAAAACCGTGAGTCATGTAGCATAACATATATGATCACACACAGAGCAGGCACTGCCTTTGTGTGATGCTGTGCAGAAAGGCAGGGAGCAGAGGAGCAAAAGTTAGACTTGAAGCCAGTAGTCCTGTGATTTGCATCCTCGATGGAGGTGGCGAGGAGTTTTACTTCACCACAGAAGGCAGAGAGAGCATGTTCATCTCTTGCCCTCTCACATCTAGAACGCAGCACAGCTAGGAAGAATCTGGAGAAACTCTGACAGGCTGCCATGGCCCATACTTCCTTTTATGTGGTCTTCCTTACCAGTCTGACCTTTTTTAGTCATTATTAATTAGCAATATTCCTGTGATGATGACAACAATTTTTTCAGTAGTCAGGATTTTGATTCCTCAACTTAAAATACTTAATTTTATCACCTCCCCAGCTCGTACTTTGTTGAGCAGTAGTTAAGATTTGCCTGCTCCTTGTTGCTGTTTGTTTTCCAGCTGTTAAAAACCTCTTCAGGCTAATCAGGCTGAAGATTTTTACATGGGTCAGTGAGCAGGGAAGAGTCCAGCTTATACACCTCAGCCATGACCTGGAGGAACCACCCTGAGGCAAGCCACATGAAGTCTGTGATGGTGTTTGGGTTGCAGGAGGTACATCCACCAGGACCTTCAGACCACACAGGCCTTTGGACAGCCCTCAGATGGTTTCCATACTAAAGAAGAAATCAACATTAGTTGGGCTGCAAAATCCATACACTATGTCATGAAGCAACATTAGCCTAAATTGGGCTCGATGTTTCAGAGATTAATGATTTTCCTGCCGGTCCTTGCACAAGCCCTCTGCAGAGCAGCCAGCAGCATGTATAATGGATTCCAGACTTCTTTAGTTATAATAATATTATGGCTATACATGGTCCTCTTTGTCTCAAGTAAATAATAAAGTGAACTGCTATGACAAAATGTTTAAACGTTTTGGGGATGGTTCTACCCACTATATACTATGACTTGCTTGATTTTTCTCTCTGACATATCAGTTTCAGTCATCAGTTTCATTGCCAATTCACAACATTTAAATTAGAACAAGAAAAGAAATGACAAAATAAAAAGCACTTTTTTTTTTCTTAATCCAGGAAGCTCCCAGGGTAGTTTCTTACGCTGTCAGTTTTCTGCAACAAGGATACCTAAAGTCTTAGGTGCTGCTGAGATTTTTGATGCACAAGAATCACTTTCCTATTATCATCATGTAGTATCTTCTAGAATGGGCATGGGTTTTTACTGTGTTAGGATAAATGCAGTACAGGAAACTAACAACTTCAACATCTGTCATCATGAAAACCCACAAACTATTTCAGAAAACATTTCTAACAATTTAATTTTTATGCCCTGGAATAAGGCATATTTCATAGGATTAAAAAAATCTACTTTGTATTTTCAAAAAGCTCATCTGTAAACTGCTCTCATGGTATGATACCACAAGTGTGTTTGTGAGGTGCTAAAGAAAAACGCTTATTTTCTCTAGGGAGAGAAAAGCCAGGATAAGTTAAGGACACATTAAAAAAGCCAACACAAACTGAAAAGTTGATTTTATAGACTAGAAAAATGCTGTTACCAAAGCATCTAAAAACTGTCATCATAGATGAGGCAGTTTTAAAACCAGTGATGGAAATGACTGCACTTCTTCACTGATAGTTCAATTACATTTTGAGAAGATAGTACTGAGGTCATCCATCAAATATAAACTGCAGCAGAACCAGACTCTGAAGCTAAGCTTAATTTCTATGTGGCAAAATTACCATATTTTCATGTATATAACCTGCAGATTATCTAATAGAGAAATAAACAGCTAGGTGAGCTCCTTTTACTCCTCACTGTCAATTGCTGTAGTACACAAATTTCTCATTTTCTGAGGGAGGTGGTTACTCAAAAACCTCTTTCATATGTTAAACACCATGCCTGTGACCACCAGCACCTACTACCTTTTTCTTGGTATTTTTTATGTAGCCAATTCAGATCGGGTCATCTATGCACTTAGTTAAGGGGTCGCGAGTTTTGAAAGTTGCAGGTTATAAGTTTGTAAATATGGCATCTCTTGTAGTGTTTGATGTACTAAAATACAAGGGATAGATATGGTTTTGCTAAGGAAACATCTACTTATTTTTTCCACTGAGCAATGTAAGGATTAGGAAAAAAAGAAACAATTTTATGAGAACTAAGGGAAGCACAGACAGAGGGTTATCTGGGGAAGGGGTGAAGGTTACTGGAGTGACTTATCAATGCTCATCTCCTGCGAACACAGGAGAAGGAGCATATGAGATATGCTCACCTGATCCTAACATACATTCCCCGCTTAATGCTTCAAAAAAAGCAAAGAAACAGAACAACAAAAGTCAGTAATGGAAAGTGACTAAGAATCCCTCAAGATATATTGAATAGTTTCCTTAAATTTGTAATGGTGTGGCAGAATTATCAAGTGGTATAACCAGGCTAATATTTTTATGTTGTATACATATATATTCATGTAGTCATTACATTTTTATATATACACACACGTGCACGCACATGTATTAAGCTACAATACAATTATTATGCTACAAACACTGGTCTTAACCTGTATAGCAAATTCTGACTGAAGGCTTGGAGTTCAGTGTGCAAAAAAGCTGAAGGAATTAGAAGAAAAAATGCGAGGAAGGGAAGTGAAGAGTGCTTAGAACTAAGCACAAGCAAATCTCTATCTTAAGTAGCTCTGACTCTTCTGTTTGGACAAGGCCTGCTAGAATGTTCCTTAAGTCTGACTTGCACTGGATAGAACCAGTACCAGCTACCATGCCAAACGACCTCCTCTTTCACTGAGCCTTGTCCTTGGCCTTTTCCTATCACAACAACCTATTTGCTCTAGATTTCAACCCTATTTGTTCTAGATTTACACTTAAAATTAAAGGGCAACTTATGAAATAAAAGGACTCCTGCTATCATCATTCCATCTGCAATACAGTGCTACTTAAAGATTTCAGACCAAGATCAATGTTCTGGCTTTACATGCTCTAGAGCTTCATGAACTGCTGTCATCTTTTTCACCCTACTCATTCTTAGATCACTTTATTTTGCCAAAACTCAGCACTCAGCCCTCTGGAACATTTCTAAGATCCACTGGCAACTCTGTACCCTTCCAAATCTTCATGCTCTCTTGCCAAGAAAAAAGTCCCCTCCTTTCTCAACACCTTGTTTAGCGCATCATTTTATTCAGATCTCTTCCTTTGTTTCTCTTTTCTTTGTTAAAAACAGTCAAAAATAATTCAATATAATTTTTTCCTGTCAGTATTTAGTTTCTTCTATTATATAGCATGTTCTGCCTCTTCCTGAATATGTTTCCCATTTAGTCTGGTTTTGGTTTGTTTGTTTGTTTTTTCTTTTTCTTTTTTTTGGGGTGTGGGGGTAGGAGTGTGTTGTTTTGTTTTTGTAGCATTTAACTTTACAGTAGCCTACTTGTGTCACACTGTCAAATGAGATCAAGCTATGTTTTTTTGGCTCCGCATATAAAAAAAACCTAACCTGGTTTTTATGTTGTTTCAGTGTCTCATGCCTCAAATAGTGTGTATTTGTGACATTTCGCATTGAAGCTATTTTAGTGCTGCTATTTATAGAATCTTTTAAAACCAGACCAACAGATACATAGATATACATAGCAATTAGACTTTGGCATGAGACTAAAGTTAATTTTCTAATGGTTGATGTAGAACAAAGATTTGAAGTTTAGTTATACCACAGAGCAGTACAAGTATTTAGCACTGAAAAATGGCAGCATCTATTTCTCTGAGAACAGTATTAAAAAATGACTTAAGAGATTCCAGGGTAAGAAATCGTTCTGTAAAGACAGTTCATGATATAAAGAATTACGTGCTAGAGATGGTGCCATTTGTCCTCAATTTGCAGGCACTTTCAAATACAGGTGACAACGACAGAGTCAAAAAATATACCACAATATGGCTAACTTACTTACCAGGCAGATGTACTCTGAAAAGACATCAGGGGTGGGCTTAAAGCATCTCCTTTTAAAGTATGTACTGTCTGTGATGTTTGAGGCTGTGGCTGAGTTTGAGGCTGTGTCTCTGGCTGAGGCTGCGTTTGTACTTGGCTTGGGTCCTGAGCAGGGTTAATCCATCGGCTCTGTCCCGACGTCATCCACTTTCCCTGGATTCCCCACCGTGCCAGGTAAAATTTGCAAATATCATAGTTCATAGAAGAGTAATATAAAAGGTCCAGTACCAGCAAGATCACCACAAAAAAGCCATAGATCCACACTCCTAACAGTGCACTGTAGTTGCTGTGAAAGAAAAAAAAAAGGGAAAACAAAAAAGTTCTCTCATATATCAATAATAGTCATTGCGTTACTTCATCAAGGTTGTTTGTTCCTTTAATTATATATATATAATATATAGATGGATGAAGCAAAAATTTTGTTCTTAAGCATGTGTCATTAAAAATTATTTATGATTTCAATTGAAATACTGCTATACGCATGTCATGAGAGGTTTTTAAAAGCTAAGGCCACCCATCTTACAAACAATTTTATTTCTCCCTCTTACCTGTATTTTTACCAGCACGTTACTTGTTGTACAATGAGCTTCAATGCTTTAAGTGAGACCACTAATATCTACAGGGTTAATGTGTGTTATGTCTTATTCTGCAAATTTTCACTCCCAGAGAGTCCCCCTACTGAAAATGACAGGGCATTTATGAGAGAGGGTTAACCATATGAAAATATGCTCTAATAATTGAGACTGAGGAGTGTCTATACTATTGAAAACATTCACTGTTGGCATGCATTATTAACTATTTGTCTTAAAAATTGTTTAATGTGCTTAGATTTGCTCTGAATTAATTATTGCCAGATACAGAAGATACTAGTGTAAGTATAGGCTTTCAACAGCAACTGCTAAAGATCCCTTAGTTTTCTGGGAATAAATAAAGGAAGAAAGAACATTGACAAGATCATATTATACAATACACTGCACAGGAAGGAAAATATGTACTACACTTATACGTATGTGTTAATTTAGTTATACCTTGTGTATATAGGTGAAGGCCACGGAAATGATCATCTGCTGACATGGCACATGGAGCTGTAAAGCTATGACAGGTGACTAAAGATATTAAAAGAAAGGGAAGGGAAGAAAAGGTATAACAGGTCAAGAATTTCGAGAGCAAGAAGGGGAAGAAGTGCTAAAGCTCTGCTGGAGATGCCATATTATTAAAAGAAAAAAAAAATCACTGTCAGGTGCAAATGCAGTTTGGATTGCAATCTGTGTGAGTGGGGAGAATGAGGTCAGAACAGAGAAAGAAAGAACTAGGCAAGAATGAGATTTTTAGGGATCCAGCAAAGGTGGCTAATCTAGACCTGAGAGCTAATGTGACAGTATGTGTACCAGAGACTGTAAAAATAAGAGCAGGCAGAAGGGATACTAGTAAAAAAATGACATTAGGAAGACAGTCATTGGGAAAAATGTTATTGACGTAAGAAGCAAGTCCCATCTACGTGAACCTGAGCTTACATGAATAAAATTGAACACACACTCAAACCATGCTCTGTTTCACAGATGTTCAGAAAAACTTTGAGGGAATTGTGTTTTATCCCAATCTTGATCAAAATGGAAGTGCTATGAGAAGAAGTCTGAGAAGATGTAAGGCTGAGAAGATGTATTATAAACCAGAACGGTATTTTGACATCTTTTAAAAGCATGTCCCAAACCTTCTTGCATCTAAAACATTTCAAGTCTCTGCTTTGAACTTTCAGTTCCATTTGAACTTTTGTACGACTCTTTCATTTATACTTTAAAAAAACCAGGATTTGAAACAAGAAATCAGAATTTTAATTTCTACGTTGCTGCCTGCGGTCACTCAAGGAGACTGATTCTTCTCTCCAGGGAATGATTTTTCCACTACACAGATATAACACACGTCATTTAAATGAGGTTCCATAGCAAATAACTATAAGTAACAGGAGGAAGGTCAGAGCTATTAACAAGTCTCCCTTCCTGTGTAAGTTTAGAATGATGTAAGCCTTGGTTTTTAAAAAAAAAAATCAGGAAATTTCCAGGGGGATTGGGAGTAGACAAAACACAGTGCTTCTGAAAACCCTTAACTTCTTCATCACTAACACAAATAGTATCCATTTTACAAATAGGTGAGCTGTATTTGACCCATAGTAAGACAGAAAATATTAGAAAACATTTTACTTTTGTTTTGGCAACAATGTGAGAGGCAAGAACATTTCTTAGGGTTAACTCAAAAGACTTTGTTTGTATTTTAGGTATTTAGTTTCACTCATCAAAATTTTGGTTAGCAAAAATTAGAGCTATTTTGAATGGTCCAATTTAAACCAACAATTTATTAATCATGCCATATGTGAGCTATCCATCTGCTTCTTCTAAATAACATTTGTTTCTCACAAGTGCAAAAATGAAAGACTGCTTTGTTTTAATTAACCGACAGTGGGAAAACAGCATTATCAAAAGGTCCTTGTGAAAAATCACAAGCCAAATTAATAAGTAGTATGTTTTGTACGCATAGGGAAATCCCATACTTTGATGTTTGCTGTTTCTCAAACTATTGAGATGGTAGAAAATATTAATTTTGCTGATGGCTACTAATTATAGTAAAAATTAAAATTTCTCTACAAATTTAGAAGATGTCTTAATTAGAAAATAAACAATCTTACTTACAGTGTATAACAGTAAGAAATACTCAGAAAAGATCTGGGAATCAAACAACTCTTAGGACTTGCTCTCATTTCATGGAACTGAAATGAAATTCACTGATTGTGATAATTTCATCTTGCAATCTGATTTTCCTGTACTTTTGCATGGAAGTTTCATTTCAATGAAGTGTGAACAGATCTCACATTTACTGAGATTCAAATTTTAGGGGTTAGCTCTTTCACAGGGATGATCAAGTATTGCAAGTTGTTTTGGTGCAGTTCCAATCTCCTCTCCCCTTCCCCTGCTGGAAAGCTTGCCCTGCCCTGCTGGTGCTGCCACTCCTCCCAGTCAGTCATTTTGGAAGTTTCTTTTTAGGTTCAACACAAGGTTTAGCAATATAACACTAAAATCCCTTCTAAAGCGATGTTGCCAGTCCTCTGCTGCTGCCTCCATGCAAATACAAAAGGTAAATCCGGAGTAAAAGCTACAAGACATTTTCCTTTTAGCTGCTCTGTGAAACAGGGTAACTCATGGACCTATCAGAAAAGCTTAATACCTCATTATTTTAAGGTACTGTGCCTCTTAAAGAAATACGATGTATATATGGTATAGCCTTGATACAGAGATGGAATGATTTGCTCTGACTTCTGGGAGCCTTGAATTGGGCTCTCTGAGAACAACAAGTACTTTACTCTCCATCTCCTTCTACTCCATCTACAGAATCCTGCTTAGATTTCTCTCCCTACAGATAACCGAAAGGGCAGGTACTTTTATTATTATTCTTACCCATGTGATCGTTTACATCTAATTCATTAATTTTTCAGGCAGGTCACAAGCAGGTCAGGACCAAGCTATGTTTTTTTTTTTTTTAGAAGAGTTTGTTGTTTTTTATGTGCAGCACATAAATCAAAATAATTCATTTGGGAATTCAGGATTAAAACCACAACAAATCAAAACAATTGTGACCAGAATTCTACACTGCAGAGTTTAAATGTAGGCAGATGGCCACGGAAACTGTTTCTTTCCCTATTCTCCTTAAACAGGGATGTTACAGTAGTAACGTGTTGCCCCAAGGAAATGCAAACTTACACCCTAGCAAACGGCCAGGTACTTCTACCACTGAGAAAATCCATGCCATTTTAGCATGTACACTGTAAATGTGATTTTTTTCCTCCCCATTTTGTTTTTACTGGTGTCTCAAGGCCTTTCCCCAATCCTGTGTTTTCCTGCATAATCAGTTACTGTAGTACCTAAGAGCTCTTCCCAGCTAAATTATATCTTTTTGCTACAGTTGGTAGAAGAATTGATTTTTTTTTTTTTTCTTTGTAAAGATTACTTTCCAGGAGATGTTTAAACAAATGCCAGCTCTGCAGGGGACATGTTGTACATGGAGAAAGATAGTGCTATTCTATCCTCACGTTGCTTTCAGTGCAATGTTGCAGCGTGGCGCGCAAAAGCCATTCAACCTTGAAAAACTGGAATAACAGATAAGGAAAAACATGGATGTATTACAAACTGCCATTACACTGTTCCAGTATCAGATTAAAGACCCCTAGGATAGTAGGACTGCTGATAATCCACCAAAACATGCACAACAGAAAATCTGAGAGAGTATGAAAATTAGATTCAAGTGAACGCTGTTTTTAAATAACTTATTAGATAATGTTTTATGGAAAAATACTTCACATGGCATAACTTTTCTTGTCTGTTGCATGTCATTGGTATTTCTATATTCAATACTAAATGAAGTGTTCACATTCGAAAATATTATAGTCTGATTAATCTGCATGATCACAAAGATATAATAGCCCAGTAATCTGCACTTATAAAAATCTAGAAATCTTTTGTTATAGGAATAGAAAAAATGTAAATAAACCTGGCTACAGTTATATTGTGTGACTGTATAAGACAAAAGTATTTTTTCAGCTGTGCCATGACAAAGGAGTTACAAGTCACTTCATTAATTTTTTCCCTCAACTGTATTATAAACCAAGAAATTTGTTTTGATGATCAGGAGAATAGCTAAGGGGAAAAATAAACCAAATAATAATATTGAAATAGACCAAATAATAATATTGAATCACTCTTGCCTGAAAACTATAATCCTTCTCTTTTTTCAGTTCATTGCTCTTACCATGTCCTAAATAATTCTCCCCAGCCACAGTACAATTGGTTTCATCAGATTTTTTTTCACTGGTGTGTGAAATAAGATCTAAACAAAGAGTTGACTTTGTTACTGTAAAGTGAACGTTGGATGTATTCTAATCCACATAAAGTTAAGTTATCTTATATGGTAAATAAAGTCAGGGTGTATTTAGAAAGATGCTTTTTACAATGTTTTTAATGTAGGAATCTAGGCTTCACGTCTTTTTGCCCCTCCACAGCATACTAAAATTATCAGGAGGTTTTCCACCAATCTCAGTGAGGTCAGGGTGAGGAGATCTCCCTCCCTCTGTCTCACTACATTGGTGGAGTTTTACACAGAAAGTGTCTCTTTAATTTTCCTGCCCCTGACTGATCTATCAGAAGTGATGTTTCAGGAAGGTACAACAGGCAGTACTGGTGCCACTCTCGGACTGCTCTCAGCTGCATCTCTCTCCAGAAGCTTTTTATCGTATTTAGCATGATTTCACATACCTTTGCAAAAGATCAGCACATAGCTAAATTTTGGAGTCAAATAGTCTGCAGGTAGTTCTCAACCATGAATCTTACCAAAAAGACTATAAAGGTATTTTTTTCTCCATCACAACTGAATGAGGTCACTCAAAAAAGACTGCTAAATGAAAATTAATATAATACGTTAGGCTAGAAATATTTTCATTAAAACAAATACTGTAGTTCATAGAATACCAAATTAACTTTTTCCCATTGAGGAATCTGCTCACATACAACAGCCTTATAATATGAACAGCCCTCTATATATTTCTGTAAATATGTGTGCATGAACAGACAGGCAAACAGAGAATGCAGGAGTCAGAGAAATGTTCTACATCCCAGGATATATTTTGCAATCAGACTGTACCTGTTCTTTTGTGCATGTCTGCTTTGGAAAGGGGCTGATTGGCCTTTTCCATTTCAGGTGGTTGGTTCTGTTCAAGGAAGAACAGAAGAGTCTTACCGTAGTAAGATCTGGCCACAACTACATAGAGCAGCTGCTGAGATATTGGAAAAAGCCTGAAGCATTGGCTTTGGACTTGACCAAACTTCAGTTGGCCAGTGACATCCCAAACTCTGTGATGAAGCTGCCTGTTAGGCAGACTTGGGTGCTCAGCAATGATGTGCAGGGTTTTCAAATTTGCTGTATGCAAGACAGAAAACTGAAATGGGCAATAGACACACTAATCCATTCTTGAGACTCTCTTTTTATCATGCTGAGTATGAAGTAGTTTCTGGCTCTGTCTGCAACTACACGCACAGCCAGACTCTTCTGTACGGAGAGTCCTGTGAGGACCTCTCTTTAGCCAGGCATCTGATCGTTGATGTGGCAGCACAGTAACCCCAGTAACCAAAGGGGGACCACATCCTACTTTTACCACATATGTAAAGTATGCATTGCATGTGGGCATTCCATGGTATAAACTCCACCAGGTTGCCTGGAGGCATATATGTTAGTGGAGTGAGGGTGCTACCAGTCTCTAGTTGGTCCATGCTGCACAAAGGATGGAGACAATGGATGCCCCTTAGTAGGTCTGTTTAATAGATTTCGAGTGTGTCTGCAGTGTTCTGTGTGGTATGTTCCTGCAAAGTTCCCAGAAGCACTAGAAAGCCAAGGCAAGGAAATTTCACATCAAGGACACAGCCGGACATACAGGAACAAAACAGTATAGATCCACATTGATTTAAAGGTACCTTATGTGGGGAGAGCCTATATTTGTCTTTCTTTTACACTACGCAGTACACAGATATCTTTATAGCAGGTGATTGAGACTTTAACACCTATAAAGTTAGAGTATGCAGCTTCTACACCTATGCAAGGTTCAGACATTTCTAGGCAGAGCCGTATGAGGAGTGGTTGTTAAAGAAGATGACAGTTTGCTGACTCCATGAGCTGCTGCTGGACACAGCTGCAGACAATTTAAAGAGCCAACATCAGTATTCCAGCCCCATAGCCTCCAGCCCCATAGCCTCCAGCCCCATAGCCTCCCAGCAGCCTTGCACCTGCCTCCATCGGAGCGAACGACAAGACACCGACTGGCTTTTGCACCACAGCAAAAAAAAACCAAACCCCAATAAAATCCCTATGGTAAACAAAAATCAATAAACTGGAATTCCAGTCGTATTTATCTGCCTCTTCCTTGCCCTGGAGGGGTTGAGAACTAGAATAAAATGGCAGGGGAAAAGCAGACAGACCAGAATTTGACCTTGGGGGTTTACATCAGCTGAAAGTTGCACTCTTCACCAAGAGAAATCGCAGCAGATTAGTGTGGCCAGAATGTCAAATACTAAATAGGAGACAGACCAGAAGTGAAGATTTTGACACGATAAGCAGGTAATCCGTAACAAAGATCTACTTGCTACTTATTGGTTCTTGAGAAAAAAACGTCACTGACATTTATCTTAGAGGATAAACCCATCAGTACCTGGAAGTATCCCAGGTAACAGGCAAGGATACCACACGGCGCTGTTACACAAGAAAATACATGCTGTTCCTTGAGGTCAGTGACATCAGAAATTGAAAACAGTGCATTTGGGTTGATGTAGAAATGTCAACTTACTCCCTCTCTTCCCTACAGACAGCCTAGGGGCTTATTTTTACTGATACACATTTAAACATAGTTTGGATCAGACTGGGGTCAGGCTAGAGAGACTTTTGTAACTTTAAAATGTAACTTTATACTTATTACATTTATATGCAACTTTTACATACATTCTCCACTAGGGATGTTGATAGCCCGTGTCAAAGCAAAGCAAGCAAAGCAAAACATCGTTTCTTTTAGGAGTTCTGTAGCAGCAAAACCCTTCTAGTAATGTTTTTCTGGAGGTGCAATTATTCCAATTGCTTCCATCATTAAGCACAGCTCAGACAATGTTAGACCAAGCACAGTTTGGTGAAGAGTACTTTAAAAATCATTTACTTACTTATGCATATATCCATCTGCGTTTCCTGTTAAGTTCATCTGCATAACAGTCTGAAATTCTGTCTCATTGCAGCAGTATTTAAATACTGTGTTGTTATGGTGACAGCAAAAGATGTAAGATTTATTGTCAGAAAGACGGGGGCAGTGAAAACCAAAGTGGTAGCGACCTTTGTAGTCTGTATATGGCTCGCAGACCCGAAAATGTGCGGACAACACTGTAAAACAAAGAACAATATTAAATTTGTGAGTTACTTGTGTTATCTCTATGTCATGAACTATTATTTTTCATTGGTTAAACAATTTTGTTGTCTGAAAAACACAAATGTTTCAGAACTTTCAACATCTTAACATTTAGTACTAAACGATTACAATATTTAGCCTCTTGTTGTATTTTAACTTTTATTGTTACAATATTTCTGATTACTATTATTTCTTTTAAGGGAAGAGAAGAAATGCCTTCCATGCCAAGAAGCACAAAAATACTTAGGGAAATGTTTTCATACTGCTGTTCTAAATATATGGATAGCCATAAACACCCAATAATATTCATGTTTGATTCTTCTGGGATGACTTCATGGAAACAAAAAGTCTATGTAAAAATTGCAACAGAAATTTGATGGAACTTGATTTACAATCGCTGTACTTGACAGAAAATATCTTCTCTGCTATAAAGGTAACTCTTTGATAAGGATTATTCTGCCAGAAATAATACTTACAAAACAGTATAACAGATCTGAACAACTTTTTGCAAAGTTGCAAAAATGAATTGCATTTGCAATTTGCAATTGAGATAATTTTGCATTTGAATTTGCAAAGAGATAAGACTAATAGAAAAGCAGCTATTCCTGATAGTTCTTACATTTCCCCTTAATTAAAGTATCACGTAAATTGTTTATACATCTCTGAGAACATTTTTTTACAGGATTATGTCACACTGATTTCATCATCACTTTTCCTGACAAAAAAAAAAAAAAAAAATATTTTCCATAATATATATCCTTTGAATGCAGACCTGAGGCTGGTTGTTACTTGTACCTGGTAATACTGTGGGCAGATGCAGATTCAAGCTCTCTGCCCGTGCTCTGTGCCTACTGTACTGGTGGCAAACAGCTCTGAACTGGAAGCCGTGCAATCGTCTTTGTTTTCCTGAGCTAATCAACTTTGCAGAGGGTCAGGGTATAGATGGTCATAAGCAACCACACACGAGTTCCTGGTTGATCTGAAGTCTTCTAAGAGACAATATTTGGTTCCACATACTACCGACATTTTAACTGATTTATATTTTGTGTTATCGTAGGCTTCATGGCATCATTTAAGATTATATTTAAGTACCACGCAGCCACCTCAAAGGCCTCCCAGCCTAAGGAAAGTGAAACGTGGAAGTCAAGAGCCTGAATACTCTTAGCAGTGAAGTGTATTTACTCTGTTTAGAGAGCAGAGGCACAGACATGCTCTGCGTAGCTGTACTTCATAAGGCTACACTAGTTAATAAGTAATATTCATTTTAGACTGACAGAATTAACCCTTGTAACGCAGTGTGTGAGTTTTGTATCAGTTCACCAGTAAAAGAGGTTACAGATAATGACCTGGACGTATTTAGCTTAACTGTGCTCTACCTCTGCACATAGTCCTTGTTGATCTGTAATTGTATCTGTGCACCTTATCCATCTAATCCTCATTTCTTTCTATGTTGCCTAAAAAGTCCATTCCTTATACTTTTGTTTCTTGATTTTAAAGAATATGTTAATTTCAAGAGTCTCTCACTCTCTTTATGTAGGCCTAGTGACATTTTAGGTCTTGTGACCTTAGTAATCTAAGAAAAAACAGAATACTAAACTGAAAAGAAAACAAGGTAACTTGTACTGCCCTCTGAGCAAAGGAAAACCACTCTAAACATTTTACATTCATATATGTATACACACACACTGGCATGTGCACACACACATACCTGTCATCATTACTTTGACAAAAGAAGAAAATCCTGTTACAGATTAATTCAGTCAGGAACTGAAAGTGCTAGAAGAATGCTATTTCTAAAGGAACACAGATATTGAGAAAACCAGGTACGTATTTTGCCCTGCCTGGGTAAAATGTGTGTTCCAAATCCGAGGATGCCATAGCCAGTAAATAAACCATCTTTCTTTAGAATTAGGTTTTCAAAACCCTCTGTAACTCTTGCAACAAATTAGCATGTTCAAATTCTGTCACAAAATCCACAAAGCATGTAACTGCATGAACATATATTTGTTTGAACAAGTAATTACTTCCCTCCATCCCCCCTTTAATTAACATAGCAATAACGAAAGTGTTCCAGGATTGACTAAGTTTAGAAAAAACTCAAAAAACTTTGGAAAGTTAAATTGAGAAAATAACAGAAGAGACAAGTGGCATGAAAGTAATTAACAAACTAAATATAACTTTTAACTAAGTATTTGATTTCTAACAAGAACAGGAACTTAATTCAGTTACTTAAATACAGGTCTCAGCTGTAGAGAAAACATAACTGATCTGAACCAATCAGATGGACAGTTCTCACTTTTTAGTCATCTTGACTTCCTCCTTCTTAGTTGGAATATCTGCACTTTGATTATATCAGCTGCTCCTAAGAAACAAAACTTTCTTCTTTGATACCTGCAAGGCCTCAGCGTGCAACACAAATTTTGTTTATCATGCATTATCAACAATATAATTTTTTTTTTTTTCAAAATGCAGGTATAATGCCTTTTATGGCTAAAGATGTATTCATTTATTTCTCCTTTTAAAAGTTATAGTATTACAAATACTTACAAGCTAGTAATTTTTGAAGCCTCCAGCATAGATGGTGGGTTCACATTTGGCACATTTTATCGGAAGATATTAATTGCTAGAATTAGCATTAGTTATTACTAAAAATGAGCTTAGGTGACTTACACCCGTGCCAAGCTACCACAAGTGAACGGCAGCCCTGCAAAGTTATCCTGGACTTGTATACACATTTAGTGGATGTTATAAGAATTAAAATGAGTTGTTTATGTTTTATAAGAAATTGTATACTTCTTTACTCCAGAAATTATTCAGCAAGAGAAACACAGCACTGTGAGAATGCACTAGAGAGCTCTGAGACCCTAAGAAGTTTAGCTGGCTCCTCACTGCAAACTTAACAGCACATGTGAAAATGTCCCCTGATCCCTAGATGTGTCCTTTGCCCATTCTGAAAGGGAAACAATCATTCTGTGACGTCTGTAATAAAATGTAGTCCTAAGGAAATCCAGAAATAGTAAAATGGGTGTCAGTGATTAAAATAAACACAAATTACAGCATAACATGATGATTGAATTACAGCCTGAATTTGGTAGGTAGTGTGTGGTGGGTTCACCCTGGTGGGCAGCTAAGCACCACACAGCTTCTTGCTCACTCCCCCTCCCAGTGGGAAGGGCGAGAGAATCAGAAGGTCAAAGCGAGAAAATTCGTGGGTCGAGATAAAGATCGTTTAATAAACGAATAAGAAGAAAACCACCCAACAAGGACAAAAAAAACCACCTCAACCCACAAGTGACGCTAAAGCAATCACTCACTACCAGCAGACTGATGCTCAGCCAGTCCACAAGCAATTTTTGGATAAACTCCCACCCCAGTTTTATTGCTGAGCATGCCGTTATACGGTATGGAATATCACTTTTGGCCAGTTTGGGTCAGCAGTGGCCCCTGCCAGGCTCCTACCCAACCCAGCCTCCTCTCTGGGGCACACAATGAGAAACAGAAGTGGCCTTGACATTCTGTAAGGGCTCTTCAGCAACAACTAAACTACTTGCATGTTACTATTTTTGCCCCAGTCAAAAAACCAGCACCATCCAGGCTGCTGTGAAGAAAATCAACCCCATCCCAGCCAGACCTAGTACACGGTGAAAAAACTTTATCAATGTCTTGTAATCTAATTTTACTTGCTGTCTTTGCTTCTCTGGGAATCAGAGATCCAATAAACAAAGTGTCTTTTTTTTTTCACAGTACTTTTCCTGAAAATAACTTTGCTTAAATCCTGAGGATTAAAGAGCCTTATTGCTACAGAAGTACTTCAGATGAAAGTACTTACATAAAAGGCTCTTAAGTTGTCTGTTGCAAAGCTCCAGCTGTTGCTGGAGTTGCATGTGCAAGTTCTCATACTACTTTTGAAAACTGTTACTGAACAGGTAAGTGATAGAGATGCTCCTATCTCTGTTCCTACTGATTTTGAGAAAAGAATAGTCTGTCATGCTTCAAATGACAGATTTAATCTCATCTGCAGATTTATCTATTCTGCCTTCAAAAGTAAACAGCCAGTGTACATCAAAGTGTTACTTCCCTATCTGTTCACAGTTAGAGATCTGTGTAATGCTGATTAAATTTTTAATTTAGTTACTAAATTTTTAAAGCCCCAAGGTATTCAGAATGGCTAGTCTTCATAAGTTTTCCATACAGAATCACAGAAATATTCACATATGTGCATTCTACCTAGCACAATGCAAATCGCTTGGGATCCTCTGATAATTTTGCTATATGGACGTTCATTTTCTATTTAAAAGAAAAAACACTGTAATGTGCAAATAATCTGAACATTTTTGCTTGTTAGTATAAACCTTGCTGCCAGGCCTGATTTTATAAATGTGTTTCAATCCATTAAATTAATTTAAGTATCAACATCACTGCAAAGCAAATCTAGGAGCGAGTGGTCAGAAAGGATATTCTTCTGGCTTAACTACATGTTTCTCCTCCTTTTAATTATGCATTCCTTTTGTGGCTAGTACAACTAATAAGCGTTCCCAAATCCTAAAATTGCATGCCTCCATGACCTTGATAGCACTGAAATAAAATCAGTCTGAAGTTTTGGTATTCTCAATCCAATTTCTCCCTTTTTTAAAATGGAGCCATAGCCTACCTACTCTGAACTGAAGCCTTTCTTTTCAGCATTATTTTTCCCTGGCCTGACAGCATCTTCCTCACATCAGGCAACTGCATCTCCTTCCTAACCACACAGCTAAAGCTGCCAAACTTCATCCTCACGCTGAGCCACAGTCTTGGTATCCGACTGCACCTCTGCTCCGCTGCCACTGTCGCTGCTTCTCTCCTTTTCTAACACAACAAAGACTGGGCTCTGGGAACTTTTTCTGCTACTCGTGGCCTTGCTTTCATTCCACGTGTGGAGTCAGAGAAAGTTACGTTTCCAATTTCTAAATGCAGTTTTCAACCACGTGTACAGATTTTAGAAATTTAGTACTGAGATTGTGAATCTCAGTATGTCAAAGAGTTGAAAGTAAAGCATGATTTTACAGGCTGAAGTCTGTAAATCTAGGGGAAATCAAAAGGAGTTTTGCCATTAGGTTGTTTGATTTCCGCTCAGTTTAAAACTTATGTTCATATAATTCCTGTGAGAATAGCATCCTTTTCCCCCCACCCCGTCATTCTCTCTGGAGTCAGTAGTTTTCCCTTATGGAAACTGACCTGTCTTGGACAAAAAAAGTTACATTCACACTGGCTGCAAAATAATAAATAATAAATTTCATCCTGTAAAAATGTGTGAGAGTTAGCAATCACCCAAACCCACTCCTGTGGATGTCAGTAGCAGAATTCCCCAAGGAGCAGAGTTAGGTTGGCATGAAAGGTTTGTGATTATTTCAAATTAAGCCTGTACTCTATACTCTAATAATGGATGTCAGATAATAAATACTAATAGCCAAGGAGCCACAGGAAGATAAGGTACACATCTGTCAATACAATAGTTTGTGAAGTTAATAGCTAAATTGTGTAAGAAGTGAAAGCTATATGTAAGTAATTTCAAATAAAAACACTTCAGAGGCAGTACTTTTCTTCCAAGAGAAAAAAATATCAGAAATGTGTTTGAGTTTGAAGGAATAAGTGAGTATCTACACCAGTGGCTTACTACTTCTATTTGCACACATGGTAGCATTGGTGTCTGATTCAACCAGAACATATCTATTTATAGCATCTTGAGGAAAGTGGTTGAAGTGGGATTTCAGGAGGTATCTAGTAGAAGTCCCCTATAAAGAGCAGTAAAGTTATGAAAACCTTGGAAAACAACGAAGAAGCTGCTACAACCCCTTGGAGTACAGAGGAGGAGGGCAGTTACATAACTAGGGATGGAGCACCATACGTAGAGATATCAGTGGAAGGACTCTAAAGGAAAATAGCATTTTAACATTGGGCAGAGAAGTTGATACTATTATAAAATTGTTAGCAAAAAGACTGTGTCAGTTACAGCTAAATAATGAACTATCATTAGCAAGAATCAAACGCTTACAAACAGCAACGAGACTGTGGGCAACAAAATACACACTTGAACTAATTGGTGAGGATCTAACACTGAATAGTGTAAGCATTAGGAAGAGTAGTAGCAACTCTTACTGGAGCACAGGGATATTTTGAGATAGATAACGCCTGGTAAAGTTTTAATTATGGTGGTGAGGGTTGTGATGTAAAAGGAGGGAATAAAGAGCAGTGCTGGGAAAAAAAAATATCTTTTTGGATTAAAAGTACTTCAAGAATGAAGAATAAAAGAAGTTGTAACAGAGTTAAAAACTCATAGGATCAAATCTATTTGGACTAAGAACCTATTTAATTATTTAAAAAAAATATTAATTCAGAATTACAGAAAACCTTAATCCCATACATAACCCCTGAAGAACAATGCAAATAATAATCATAGCATTCAAGTAGTTCTTAGTCTAACAACTGACAGATTTCTGCACAAAGCCTTTCTATGTGCTAGCTGCAAACAGCTACGCTAGATCTGCCAAGCATCATGAGAAAACACTCTGGAACCACTCTGTGGTCCAGTCAATTCTTTAGAGTCAGGAAATTAACATAATATTTGCATAGCATCTTGTCATACAGTTTTCTTTTAAGTATATATGACAATTTACATTGTATATATCATTTATCCATCTCAAGAATAGCTGAAGTTCCAAATTCAATCCTTCATATGCTTATATACTCTTTGTGTGCACGTAGAAAACCATACAATTGGAACTTGACTTGCTCTGCTTCCAACAGATGGTTATTTACCAAAATGGCTGGATTGTATGGTGGTGTAGAGACTGTCTTTTTCTTTTAGACGAGCTGAAAAACTAGCATATCAAAACAGTAGCTTTGTTTCTTTTAAATTTTCAGCCTGCTTTGCCATGCCAGTGTCCCACCATCTTTTCCTTCTCAAACTAAATTTTTAATTCCATTTCAAATTCTAACATCCCGTTCTTAAACACAGAGAGACTGTATTTATTTATTACTCAGTTAACAATTCATTTGATCTTGTTTGTTTTGTAGCAACCCAGTATGAAATTGCAACTAACATTTCCCTGTGGCACACATCAGTGAAAGATAAATTCAAAGTATAAAAGTTACCTGCTGACAAGAGTAATGAAAGCAGAACCATCAGCACATTCAAGGACTGTTGACCACAACTTGTCATCGTTGGCTTTCATTGGTCCATTAGAGAATTACCTGTTTGACAAGATGCAACATCATGGTTAAATTTATGTTTCATCTCACTTTCATTGTTTAAACTTTTACTTCCCCACAAAGCTTTGGTAAAATGAGATGGCTTTACACCAATTAAAAAAAAATATACTTTTTTTTCTGGATTTAGACATGAAATAAATTATTCTTTCTATAACATCATTAAAATTCCTTTCTCATTTCACCATGAATGTATACAACTATTTACATACTTTTCATTAAACCAAAGTAGAGATGAGTTTTATAAATTCTTCATTGGATATACACACTTTCCCTGTAATCTACATTCAGCAAAACTGTGCTTGTTTTACTGCCACAAAAATGGTCTGTTACATTATACCTAGAAGGACTAGAAGGATATAAACAATATAAAAAATAAATAGGCTGCTTTGTAAGTCAATCTGTTTTACCCCATTAGAGGGTGCAGTCGTTCAGAAAGTGGGTCGAGCAACTGAGATGGTTGGAAACATTTCAAAACATGTTTTTTCATTAGAATCAGAGCATTTAATGGGATTATTATTTCTTGCTCTCCTAGAAATGAGGGTGAGACATGATGCAGTTTGGGTGGCAGTCATCCTAAAAAGGCTATCCTAGTTTTTTGCAGAGCAGCCCTGCAACTGGATGGGTCCAAACCTAACTTATACCCATATTGATTCAACATCACCAGCTCCACCTTCTACAACTCTAGCAGAGGCTCTGTTCCCAATGCAAGTGTTGTCATCAACATCTGTAGGAACATCTAGCACCTATCCTATTGTCACTGCTAATACAGACTGATGCTGGACTGATAAGGTCTTCAGCATCCTGAATTCATGTTGGCATGAGAGAATAATGAAGAGGTAATTTATTGGTTTGTACAACACCACTGGGAGCTCAGGCTATAAACCAGAAAGCCAAAGTGGCTCTACTGAAAGTTGGAGGGGCGAGTCTAATTCTTGGGTTGTTAAAAAAAAAAAAAAAAGTTCTAAGGTGTTTATAGAGGAACAACTTGGAAAAAAGAAAGGAAAATGGCAATTGATGTAGAAAATCACACCGTTTGGGATAGCTCAAGAATAACATGACGTCAAAAGCTTAAGAAATCAGTGCTGTATCATATAAATACTTGGTATTTTACTAATAGGTGTCTACTACAATCTAAGAAATCAAATTAAAATCCCAAAATAGCTGCATCTGCATGTAACGAAAGAGAAGTAGGTAAAAATCAACATTCTCACAAATAACTAGATTCTGAGGAACACATGTGGGTGCGGGAGGGGAGACATAATGCTATCTAAAAAGTGTCTAGAGACAAAAGATTTCTCACTAACAAAAAATACTGTGTCTGGCAAAAGCAGATTTTCTAAGAAGTCATCTTAGCACATGAAAAACAACAGACCAGTATAACTTTTATACAAAAAATCATGATAGTTTGAACTGTTATCTGCAATCACAATTAACATCCAAACCACTGCATTTGTAACATTGAAATTAGTCAGTTCTTCTAAGGGGGAAAAAAATTGGAAACCATAACACTATGAGGAAAATAAAACAAAAGTACAGAAAACTATAAATGTTAATTAAGAATATTTTCTTTAAGCATCAATCCTGTTGGAAAAGCCTCCACCTTTTTTTTCAGAAAGATTTTCATTTTAATTAAAAAACCAAATAGACTTAAAGTTAGAATGGCATAAAAAATGAACCATACTAAATATAAAGCAGAGGTTAAGAATGTAAGAGGTTAGTCAAGAAAAACAGATACAAAGAACAAGCTGTTGTCAATATTGTTAGCAATAGAAGGAGTAAGATTTTTTCCTGAGTAAAGCAAAGCTGCAGGAATTCTGATAGTGATTCATTACTGGAGGGAAATCTTGGCTTTAGTAACGGTTAATTAAAAAGAGATCAATAAGCACTTCTGTTGTGTATCTGGGAAGAGACAGATGTTTGGTATAGCTGAGACTATTAAATATTTCCACATCAAGAATAATTTAGGATGACATTAATGTGTTGACACTAAGGTTTGTAATTTGATATTTGCAATTCTGTGTAATTTGTATCCAGTTATTTTAGAAGAGCTGGCTTGGGGACATACGGATCCTTTTTTCAGTGTGTTGGGAAACCACAGCAACTTTCAGAAGATGTGAAGAAACTAAGGCATTTCTAGAAGTAAATTTGTTAATCCAGGTAATTACAACCTTGTGAGTGTGATACGGGTCTGCAGAAAGTTAATGGAATGGTTAATAAAGAGTCCAATTAATAAGTAATTAAGGTGAGTAATTAATGCACATCACTGCGGTCTTATGGTAAAGTAAATTTTATTTCTCTTCTTGTTCTTGATGAAGGTAGCTTAGAACTAGTAATAATATAGTAGATTTCTATGAAATATCTCACTTTGTAGCATGCAATTTGGCCAGGCAGAGAGAATGATGAAAAAAAAAAAAGCATATCAGTTATGGAAGACTAACTTGGAATGGAAATAAGACATGTTGTTTGCAAAGTACAGTCTTCCTAGTAATGGAGTACATACAGCCTTAATCAGTACTGTATGTAGAAATCTAGTAGCTTTTCAGGGAGGGGAAGATTTATTCAATTATGTCTGATAGAACTGGCAACAACAAAATTGGCATTTTAATCCAAGCCTGGTGATGCTTGTATTTTATTAAGTGCCAGCTGCGAAGATCAGAGAGACTAGAACACGAGAGCTGCACATCAAAGGCCAAAAGAGTGACAGAATCCATCTACATGTGTACATATATACATATTTCCAATGGTAGGGAAATTATCTCATTTTATAACTACTGCTTCAGTGATCATTAAGTTGAATATGACCCTTTTTAGGAGGACAGAGATACAACTAACTGTTCACTACTTGACCGTTTTTACTTTTTTCTTTTTTTTACGTGTTATTGTCTGACTAAAGCAGTCATATTCATTGCAGTATCATGAGGATGTCTCTGAGCAATTAGAGCTCAATCAGCCAGGTGGAAGAGATGGCAGGGGAACAGGTGGCACCCTAAAAGAAAGTGCTCCATCGTACAAAGCATTTCCTAATGCTAGGCCACAGAACAGAGTTGATAGAAACATGGCAATTAGCAATGATCTAGCTGAATAAGTTTTTATGATTATTATAAGTCAATACTGACAGGGCACTTTAAAGTTAGAGAACTGCATGTGAAGGAAAAAGGAAAGGTAGATTTGGTTGTAGTTTCTTTTTCGTTTAGTTTGTTTTTTAAATAAAATTTGAAGGCCTAGAGGTTTTCTGGGTTTTCTTTCTAGTTCCATAAACCAGGGATTAGAAGTGTGGTCTAATGCACCTACTTTAATTTTTAATGCATCATTTTAAGCTTATTTATGGTCACTGTGGAAGGAAGGAGAATGTCCATCTTTTTCTGTATCCTTTGAGATTCCTGACCTCACACCACCTCCTCCCTTCTGCTGGCAATCTCTGCAGCTACATCATAAAGTAGACTAAAGAAACAGTTGAGGAATCACAGTTTTAGATGCTCTGTTTGTTGGTTGTTGTTTTTTTTTTTTTTTTCACTCTGTGTTTCAAATGTCTACTATGAAACAGAAGAAACGGTCCTTACTCATGTTTTTAAAGTGCTTTGCTATCTTTTCATGGAATAAGGACTAGGAATATCACTTTCTCTTGCAGAAGATGCAACAATGAATGATTCAAAGCGAGGAACGTTCAAAGAAAGGGTGCTGTAATGTTACGATCAAGAAGAACAGACATTAATATGAGACACAGCACAGCAGGTGGGTGGCTTTTTGTTTCTGATGACAAGGAGCCTGCAATTGCACTGTAAATTCTAACCTCACCACCTCTATAGAAAGTGAACTCCTTTGCCTTTAACCTCCCTCCTCACCATGGGTTTCAGGTGCAGGGACCAGATGTATGTATTAGATCATTACGGCAGATTTTACTTGTTACTTACACATCGTGACATTTTAGCTCTTACTCTGCTGCTATGTACATTGCTTTGGTTATCCTTACAGTTTTATCTAGCTGTCTTTTCTTGAAAGGAATCAGTGAATCGTTGGCAAGAGAAGCTGCCAAGAGAAATAACCATCTCATGTGGCAAGATTTTTGTGCAGAAATAATTTTCTCCTCACTTTGAAGGAAAAGAAAAGCTATGTTTAGAAAATATATTTGAAAAACATTGCCCATTTTGCATTTTTTGGTTATTAGAAAGAACAAAAGGAACTAGCAAAAGAATTTATTGAATACATCAGCAGTGCCTCACAAATTAGCTCTTTGTATAGTCTAATAGAAACCACGCTCACTAAGTTCAGACACCTTAGCTTTGCTGCACCTCCCACATTTCTGGGACAAGGAGAATCAGGAGCAGGTAAATGGCATTTTCTCAACCTATTTGCTCATCTGAAGACAACAGACAACACTGGTTGCACTGTGGCAGCAGTAAGGGGATGAATAATGCAGCCAAGACAATAACAGAAGTCAGGAAAACTGTTTAAAATTAGATGGAAAAGAGAAGGCTGGGATCGAAATGTAACTTCTAGTCTAGCTCTAGTTATTTCTCATGGTAAAATAGACTTAAAATGCATCTAGTTTGAGTTCATGAATGCTATTACAAGGAAATTATAGTCTATTATAAAGGCAGCAGTGTAATTGGCATGAAAGAAAACCTGATTATTAAGAAAACATGTGGTTTCACACTCCAATAACCTCAAGAAAATGTTTATGAAAAACAGATACTAGTTTTTAGCTGACAATTGTCTTACTTGACATGATTGAAGCAACCTACAAAAAGGAACTGCTGGTAGAAAACCTTTCGGATTATAGTGCAGCATTAGCATTACTCTGCATCTCTTCCCTAAAAACATCTTACTACACATATACTTGAGGTTAAGCATGTGTGAGTCTCTACATAACTGCAGGTAAAGCATTGCAGTTAGGGTTTTAGTATTGCCAAAGATGAGCAAACTTATATTATGCCAACTTGCTCATTAAATTCTTCCTCCTTATTTAATAATTTTTAAAATTTAACATATGAACTACTTTGTTTTATTTCACCCCCCATGTTTATTATTTCCCCCAGCTATTCTAGAAACAGTTATGAAGAGACAACAGATATAAGTGCTAAAAAATAATGCTACTAGGTACAATCTGAAGACCATTTTGTGAACTTCAAAGAGTCTATAGCTCTTATTAGTAGGACGGGCCAAGAAACTTTTACATGCTACTAGTGTCAACCATCAAATATGCTCATTCATCTCCTGACTTTTTTACCTCTTTCCCTCTTCACCAGCACATTTAGCCAGCCATTGTGACCTACATCCACATTCCGAGAAAAATAGGCATGTATGTTGGAAATGGATTTTGGCAGTTCCTACCCTGACTACACAGTACATTGGACAGTAGAATCTGACAAAGAAGTTAAAGGATTCCTTTATTACGAGGTAAATAATTTTAGAGAATAAGTGGCACGTTCAGGCCTTTTAATCACAAAATTTAACTGAAACTTACTTAAGCACAAATTCTTTATTGGTAGCCCAATTGCTCACTGTGTCCATAGCAAAACTAAATATAATTAAAGATTTTACTATAATTTATCTATAGTGCAAATAAACTTTAGCTACTCAATTTCTTAGTGCAATTCATTACATATTTGCATTGGTTGGATATGTGTTTTCCTGGATTTGTTGCTGATGAAGGTCCTACAACTAGCCCTTCACTGTACTCATTAGATCTCATTTGGTGGAAAAAAAAATCCTAAATTACTTTGGGGAGACAGTCAGCTATGCAAATAATAACAGCTGCAGTTGTCATGATTTACTGACATGGATAACTAACTCCAGCTACAAGTTAGTGGCAACTTTCTCACTTGTCATTAGCAAAATTCTTTCTGCAGCCAAGAGCTGCAACCTTTCATAATACTCGGAGCACCACTTAGTTTTGGTAAGAGAGCAATATATTCATCCATCCTCATTTGCATGTACTGTATCAGCATGAGTGTAGGCAGCTGACAAAGATCTGTTGTAGTCATCCAGAATCCCCCCTTATTTTTAATGAACTAAATTCAGTTCAGATGTATACCTGGATGATTGAGTCAAACAAGGCAGCTGAGTGATTTTGTGCAATCAGCTTCAAAGATGAGCCAGCTGTGTAAGCTGAAACAAGTGCTTCACTAATGAATTAATAAATAAACCTAGTAAGATGAAATGATCAAGTCTGGTCTATTCATGGAACAAAATAATCTGAAACAACTGAAGTTTGACTCTGAAATGATGAAGGCTCTTGGTCTCCCATGAGGCAGGAATGAGACAGAGTTTTGTAATAATTTTCTAAGAAAGCTTGAGAGCAGGACAGGATTAATTTTAAAATGATTACAAATCTGTATTGTTAATCAAGTTATCATTTCAGCTTTTAAGAAACACAAAGGTCTTCTCTAGGGAAACTTAAGCTTGTGTTTTTGAGCTACTTTCAGTACAGAACCAAAGAAAATGGACTTTAATTTAAAATATTACAATTTCCAAGTCTTAAATTAATGATGTAAATTCCACTAGTTTATTTGAAACAGTTTGCCATGTAATTTTCAAGATGTTTCATGGATTCACGAATCTATCAAAGTTGGAAGGGATCTCTAGAGATCATCTAGTCCAATTCCCCTGCTAAAGCAGGATTGCCTAGAGCACATCACTCAGGACTGCATCTAGGTGGGTCTTGAAAATCTCCAGAGAAGGGGATTCCACGACCTCTCTCAGCAGCCTGTTCCTGGGCTCTGTCACCGTCACTGTAAAGAAGTTTTTCCTCATATTTGAGTGGAACTTCCTGTGTGCCAGCTTATGCCCATTGCCCCTCAGTCCTTTCACTGGAAACTACTGAAAAGAGTCTGGCTCCAACATCCTTCAACCCACCCTTGAGATACTTATAAACATTAATAAGGTCTCCCCTCAGCCTTTTCTTATCCAGGCTAAAGAGTCCCAGCTCTCTCAGCCTTTCCTCATAAGGGAGATGCTCCAATCCCTTAATGATCTTTGTTGCCCTACGTTGGACTCTCTCCAGTAGTTCCCTGTCTCTCTTGAACTGGGGGGCCCAGAATTGAATGTGGTATTCCAGTTGTGGCCTCACCAGTTCACAGCAGAGAGGGAGAATGACTTAAGATTAGAAGCTATGTAACAGTTTTAAAAATTTCCCAAATCTAGTACATAACTATTACTAATCTCTATATTACAGCATAGCTCTAAAACCTGAGAATATGTGTGTATATATAAAGACAGCAGTAAACCTGGCTAGTATATTTTTATTATCCATTTGAGAAAAAAGTACTATATCAACAATTTATCTAGTGAAAAATAACTGTGAGTAAATTTTTGGTCTCACCAATATGTTGTCAGCTGTATATATAGAGAAATTATGCACCTATAGTCTCTATGGGAACACTTTTGATACATTTTCCTTTCAAAATAGCCTCTTCTGAAAAATAAACCTTCCTGTGAAAAGTCTGTTGACATCTAAATTTCATTTCATTCTCGCTGTCTTGCACATCATTAATCATTATCTGTATCTAAATAGATTGATTGCTAACCTTTTGTCACATGGGGTTTCTAATACAGTTTCAAAAAATATTTTGCTCAAAAGTGAAAAAATATGAGGAGTAAGTTACACAAAAGTTAAAGTGGACTCAGAAAAAAAGGATTAACTTCAACATGACAAATTCAAAGGAATTCAGTATTCCCAGGAATACTTTATCCACTTTCCATCAACTTTAGAAAGGATATTTCTACAAATGTGAATTATTACTTCATTCCTTTAGAATATAAATCAACATTCAAAGCCCCTGTACAGGTACCAAGTTGTACTTTAACTCTGGTTAAACACTAGGCATCAATCCTTGCAAAGTTAAGACCTTAAGCATGTCCTGTGCTTTCTAAAAAGCTCTAAAATGGTTTTCTGGCCAGCAAGTATTGAAATGATAATGTGTTCCTGCTCAAAAATGTCACTATGCTATTTAACACGTTTTAAAAATCAGGACACATTGCAATGGGAAAACCAGCTAATTTTGCTGGCATAGGCACTTAAGTCAGAAAAGGGTGCAACCCCTGATTAACGTGGCAGTGCTGGAAGAAGATGCCAGTTGTGGTTAAACTAGAAAAAATAGATTTTTTTTTTTCCTCATGAGGATCATTTTACTATGCCAACACAGTGTGTAGTTTATCTGACATAGATGGGTCTGTGCTACAAGTATTTTGGCAGTATTATTGCCCCTTGCCTAAGGAAAACAGCTCAACTTGCACTGTAAGTCAGTTTGAAATGTGACCTGAAAGCACACCAGCTGTCTGCTCCAGACCCACCTGTATGGTCATCTAGCCTGTGAAGAATTATAGGTTGCTTACAGCATTTAAGTTGGTTCCTCTAGAACCAGCTCAGCTGCCTTTATACTGCAGAGTAGCGTAGATATACTCTCAGTGCTGGCAGCAACAAGGCTTATGAGAAATAAAATGGCCCAGGTGGTCACCTGGGGTCAACTGGCAAAATTCTGCACTTAATCTCCTGTGTCTATGTGTGTGGTGGTGCTGCTGGGATGGGTTGGCTCTCGTATGAACTTGTTCAAAGGGCAACACTTTTTCGCTCTTAAGGGTGTTCCCTTAAGAGACAAATAACTCTTTGGATTCCAGGAAACATTTTGGTCAAATCTTATTCACTTTCTCACTAAAGATAATGATGAAAAACACCTATCAGAGTAAAGCAAGAAAAAACTGGCCTTCCTCATTAAAACATCTGCGATGGCATATTCAAATGTCTCATATACTGAAATGTTTCTCAGTAACATCACAAATGAAGGCTGTTCTCAAAGCAGACTAGAACAGGATAAGGAGCTGTCACCACACCAGCTGAGGAAAAAGAAAAATGCGTGGGAGCCTTGAACCAACAAATGTTGGAGAGAAAAACTGGATTGGAATTTATGGTAGGAGATAGGAGTAACTTCCTTTCACCTGTTCTTTTCCCTCATTCCTGTTAAACACGCCAGTATCACACTGCAAGAGAAAATGATGGTTTTTACTGCTAAACACTTAAAGAATGCATTAAAAAGTTGGCTTTAAGAGCAGTATGTGCCTATGCTACTGCAATCATCCTCCCTTATAGCCATTCTAGTTAAAAAACCCTAAATTTTGGAGTCCCAAGAACACTGGATTGTTAACAAGCAATTAATTTTGAAAGTTACAAGGCAGCAGAACCAAGAAAAATGCTAGTGAATCCTTTGTCCTCTCCTCTTAGGCAGAAATACTTGCAGGACAAAAGGAAGGACAATTTTTAGAAGTCAGAACAGCAGGTGTGGAGGTTGCCAAGCAGTAGGAAAAAAGGCATGCAGAGTGACAGAAAAGTGGCTTTCAACAAGATTTTTTTTTTCTTGGTATGCATTTTTGGAATTAAAAACCCAAGTAAAACAAAGCTGTGCTGCTGCTGGTGGCATCACAGGCCCAAACCTTTGTCTCACAGGATGTAAAAAGTGCTTATTTTATGCTTAGCTTGCAATTTCTGCAGATTTTTTGCTATGCACAGAGGTAGACGAAAGAAAAGCTACTTTGAAAGACTTGTATGGAATTCCACAGAAATCCTGTTTCTCACATGGATCAAGCACTGAACACCTCTGCCGCATTGAACCCAGTGGTGTTGAGCAAAAGTGGGATAGGAATGTATCAGAAGCATTAACTGCAGATTGAAAACACAATTCGTTTAGAAGTGGCTTTCTTTGTTTAATATGTATTTGTATATGCTCCGTGGGCAGGCAGACACCATACACACAGATGTATGTGCCAGGGGATACAGAGGATACTGCTTAGTGTGCCAAGTACCACTACTATAGTACCTGAAACCCAGTCAAGAGCCACCAATATCAACACTGTACTATTCTTCACACAGCCACATATCTAAGAAGTAGTTTCTACCTGAAACGCTTGACATTTACACGTCTGTAATCACAGTAGTACACAGAGAACAAATCGTGTGGAAAGGATGCTGGGAAGAGGTTCTGAAACCCTCGTGTACAGGCAGGGAGGGAGGGAAGTGAAGCTCACACCTGAAACAGGTCCTGGCATGGTCTGGGTCATTCCAGTGCAAAGCTGGCAATGATTGCATGTGGCTTACATACACACTTCTCTCTGCAGAGTCACTAGAAGAGTTGCTTCTAGTTGAAAAATTCCAATATTGACAGGGACTAGCTTTACATTTTTAAACAGTGAAGCTTAAAGGCAAAAATTAAATGCCTGAAGAATATGACTGCACTACGTGCCATTATGAAGACTGATGAACACACTTAGTTTCAATCATTGGGTTGACTCTCATTGGATTCAGCTGGGTGCAAAATTACGCCGCTTCTGAAATAAGATTTTGCTGTCAGCTCTACTTGAAACACAATTTCACCTTTACTTGGTACATGTGGATGTCTGTCAGGAAGTCGATGGGCTCACAGTGAATACTGGAGACTGTAGAACAATCACCACACAACCCAATCAACAGTAAATGACCCTGAACACGGGCTCATGACTACAAATCAACTGACTGAGGAATTCCCAGACTTGTGAATGCATCAGCCTCTGGGCTGACAATTGTGCTCTACGCTGGGAAACAAACTATTAATAAAAAAAAAGCCCCAACATTTACCCATCTTTCTGCAAGCCAGTATCATGCTTCTAGTTTCAGCATCCTCCTAAATCCAACTTACCAACTAAAATACAATTAAGTTTCAGGCTAAAATACCAGCTTTACTGAGGACAATGGGTTTTGCATCTTGAAGTCAACAGAATTAGCCTTTTACAACACTCATCACATAAATCAGTATTAACAAGACACTACTTGTCTTCTGGTTGCAGCACCCAATAGTTCCATTTGGCCAAACTTTCTTGAGTGGTTCCTCCGAGAGTGACATTCATTTCCTATTTACCTTATAGAGCAGAATATAGAAAATCATTAGCAGAACATATCAAGCCAAAATAATTCTTATGTAAGGAAGAAAGTACGACATTCCTCATACAAGTCACACAGCAAGGATATTACTAGCAAGCAATATTGCAGTCATGCAGTCCATTTTTTTCTCCCAGATATTTTAGAGTCTAAACAAATGAAAAAGACTTGCAGACAGATGGTAGTATTTCTGCTTTCCTGAAAAGAAGCTGAAGCACAGAGCATTACAGTTACGAAGGAAAAGATTTGAAAACTGTATATCAAGTTTCTAGGTGCAACACCTTGAACAGGAAATATCAATTAAAAATGTCACCCTCCTGTGAAAACTGACAAGGTTAGGGGGAAAAAAGAAAAAAATCAGGCCCATTACATATGAGAATATAAACTTACATGATGTTTAATGCTTTTTATAAAGTTTACATACAAAAGAGAGCATGGCTACTAGTAATGGTGAACTCTGAAGTCATTACAAGCCATAGTGATGCTTTCTGTACCAGTGAAGTTGGAAAGTCAGAAGTCCAACTTACAACTGGGAAAGAGATGTTGAGCCACTGTATCTTTGAGAAACCCCTACAAATTCTTTGACCCAAAGAACTCAAAGGAGAATTATTTAATGTGTGTACAATAAAATACACACCTCAATTTAATAAAAGATTGTGACGAAAAGGTACGGGGATACCAGTGTCACCTTTAAAACATCCTTGTAGAAAACAAGTTTAGGTATCTTTAAAGGGTCATTCTTAAGCTCCACATTCAGAGATAATGAGGAACAGGACACAACTTGGGCATGTTAAAAAAGAGAAATAAGAATGTAGAGTTTTAAATGACAAGAGTGATCTAAAAAATGAGATACTTTGTTTCTGGAAACTCTGGATGAATTACTGCTTTTCCTCTCTGCAGTAATACCTCTTCATATGCACTACCTCATCAAAATTTATGTAAAGAATCCTGTATTTAGCAAAACGAAGAGTTTCTCACAGTCTGATCCCAATGACCCACTCTTTGGGGTATTTTAGCAATGTGAAATTAGTAACATTTGTTAAGCAACAATTTTATTATCCTATAATACAAATAGTTTTAGCTATTTTGCTTGATCAGGGAACACAGAAAACTTACCATAAAACCTGATAATAAAAGATAAGACAAAAAACAAGCTGGTGCTACAGCATCTAAGGCGGGGGAGCATAATATGTATGCAAATTTTATGAGAAGAGTATTATTTTAATCCTGGTATCTCAATGCATTTTCAAGGTCTGTTCCCAAACATCAAATCTATTGTAACAAAAGTTTTTTGATCCTCTCATCCAATAAAAATATAATCCTTTTGGCAGCCATCACAGATGCTCATTCTGCAGTGATTTTCTTCTCACTAACCATTAAGGCCTTTGATGCCCACTATGTAATATATTTATCAGTATGGATGAAGTCATGTACTGCAGACAATCAATTGTGACTTGGGACAGTAAATTACATCCAAAGTATACCGAATCACGAAATACTTAGAACACAAATGTAGCTGAACTGAATCTAATGGAGTCTGTGAAGAGCAGAGGGTTTGTTTTTTTGTGGATTTTTTTTTTAATATTTAGGATTAACCCATTTCAGCTATAGGTTCCAAAGCTAAATTCCAGCCTTCCCCCAAATAAAGAGGTCTGATATGTTGAAATCTGCCTTCCTTATTTTACCTGGAATGACAGCTCACAAAGACATCTCTGGAAAACTTTGGGGAAAGATGGCTAATATTTCAAGAGGCAAAGGATAGGATAAGATAGAAACTAAGTGGCAGTATAATGGAAAATGGGGTTGTCCAAGTAAGGAAATAGAAGCCAGATATAGAATTGATTTCTCCCTCCTGTATAAGCTTATTCTATTCCTTCTCACCTTCTACCCTCTTCAGCTGCTTAAATTATGATTTAGTCACAAAATGGTGGGAATAAAAGTAGAATAGAAAGACCAGACGTCTTCTGAAGAATCCTTCCCATTTTTAAATTTTATTCTGCTTTCTAGTTGCCTCTCAAATCCTCCTCTACCTCCCCATTATCTCTAACGTTCACTGTGGTTAAAAGGGTAAGCATAGACTGCAGCATGCTTTGCTGTGATTTCTGTCATGTAATTACCATCTAGGTAATTACCTTTAACACAACAATGGTAAAGGAGGCTTTTCAGCCTTTTTCAAGGGCTTTTGAATGCTCAGTGCATCGCTTGTTGCAGCTACTGTAGGTCTTAAATATATCCATAAGTCAAACAAACTTTTAAATAAGGTGTCAAGAAGTTTTGCTTAGGGATTTGTAGTTATAGCAAAATTTAATAAACAAACATAGCTGTCCTAGGAAGGCTTAGCCCATCCAATGTCTTTCACGCAGAGATATAATTTATTCTTATGTAGCTTCTTATCCATCCTACAATAAAACAATGGAAAAGTTTTTAATTCTCCTGGTTACAATTCCGGAAAATCTCTAAGCATAGAAATCTCATTGATTGCAGGAAATCATCTGCCCAAAGAATGGTTTCCACAGTTTTCAAAAGCCAGAATAATACCATATTCCACGTGCATGAATTTTAAGGGTTTCTTCTGCCTCTTCTTTGCATTGAGACACTGCTAACCTTGCTGCCTCATCCTAAAATGTATATTCATGACAGATTTAAACATAGCAGAGCTAAAATATTAGACTAATAATTGGAACTGCAACAGAATTTGCATTTTTGCAGGGGGTGGTGGGGTGTGTATATTGAGTTTTGGTATTATGTTTTTGGTTAGGTTTTTTTTTTTCCCTTCCAGGTAGCATTACACCTTGCTGTAACTGCTAAAACTGTAGTTATCATCCCAGCTTTCTGCTTGCTTACTTGTCAGGCTGGTAGCACCATCAGACAGCTATAGTCTAGATAGTTAAGTTCAGCTATGTTCTTTTAAGCCAATTTCTAAATTTCTTTAATGAGTAGTTTAACTCTTAAGAATTTACACAAGTTCTTGTTCTTAAGAATTTGTCTTTGAGGAAAAGAGCCGATTTCCTCCTTGTTCATGGTGTAAATAAAAGTAGGACATTTTGATCATATCACATGCCCCCAAAATCAAGTTTTATAACAATAACCATTTATAAAATCAGCTAAAAATTACCATTTTTTAAAATGAGAAATGTTTCACATTGCAGATATAGACATTTGAGAACAACAGACACCCACCCCACCCCCAGTTTTATTCTAGAAATGTCCATTATGGGGTGGTTTGGCAGTTCTGGGTTTTCCTCCTCCTTGAAAATGAAAAATACATTTCTGTTTAACCCTATCTAATGTCACTTTACTCCTCATACAATATGCTTCAATTTTTCCACATGGCTACTAACTCAGTTATCTAATTGTAATGCCAACTTCATTACACTGCAGGCAGTGACAAAAGTTTCAATATAAGAATAAAAACTGACGTTTTGGTTCTTAACATTAGATTTTTAGAGGCATTTCAATAGGTTAGAGGAATTTACAGTGAAATTCATAAAGAAAATTTGGCTGCCATATCAGCCATAGGTCAAATCTAGTTTTCCTTCTGAAGAACAAACTGCTAGATATTTGAAAGTAGACTTGAGTATGAGTTTGTCTTGGACGTTAATTTTCTTCTACATCCCTTTAAGTAGAGGCTTATAACATTTTGAAAAAAAAAATATTTACTCCTGAAAACTCTTTATGCAATTATCATAACAATGAATTATTACACAGTTATTTCATTGTTTCCGTACACGTCTGCTTTCCTCTGGAGCTCTTATCATCATGGATATCTTTTAGCTCAGTGAATTCTATTGATCACTTGTAAATGAGCAGTAAATGCTTGGAGCAGTGTAAGATTCTCCTAGCATTATAAATGGACTGATCTTCTTTGCCGCATCACTTCTAATTTTGCATGTCCTTTTGCATCCCACCTTCCAATAAACAGTTTCAAGCTTTTCAGTATTCTCTCTGAAGCAAGTCTTGTATCACCTGTCAAGTGAGAAATCTGGGAGTAACTCAAGAGTCCTTGGTTAGGAAGCTAGAATTAATAAGGCTTGGATCATAATGTCTGTTTCAAAGATGCACTTTGAAAGAGCATTTAAACACCTTTTTGAAGAAGTGAGGAAATGGTTTCAAAATGTTTTAGAACAGATTGGTGTTCACATAGCTTAAAAATTGTGTTGTCTTTGAGAAGAACTGTGGTGTCTACTGAATCACAGTAGTTCAGATACCCTATCTATTAGAAACACCATTTCCATTGAATAACAGTTTGTTTAAAGAATGCTTTCTTCTCAACCTGATGTACTTCTAGCTAAGAGTTATTTACTTTTGTAGGAGGCTTTTGGGTCACATCACAGCTGCCCTGTCTTTACCTCAATTGTATACTGAAAATGCCAAAAAAAAGCAGGTAAAACTACAATTTCATCTTGCTCATAAGCTCTAAGTAAAGCAGCTTCTGAAAGCAATTTTGAACAGATGAATGTCCAAAGCAAGTTATACAATTCATCATCTTCTTCATATTGTAAGTTAATTAACAATAATTGGGAATGCCACTCTAACTTATAAAAAAACTCTCTCAGTCTAAAGAGAAACTCACCTTGAAGTACACCACTGATTAAGAAAAAATTTAAGGAAAAAAAAAAAACACACTTCAGAAAATACTTCTCAATTAATCAGGCTTGCAGTTGAAACTGCAAGACTGTGGGCACCAAGACCCACCTAATCTTTCACATAAAGGTTCATAACAGGTAAGGCATCTGCACTGGAACTGCCTTGTCCCAAAGGGGCTCTTCAAATGAAGAGTATTGCAAAATATGCTTGGAGATGAGACCAAAGTTCATCTGAAGGACTGATAATCTTCTTCAAGGAAGTCAAGAGGTAGCAATCAGATTTTAAACATCATAGTTTGCTTCCTTGCAGGTCACAGTCATCTGATGATTAATAAAGGTAGAAGTTGCAGAAAGGACCCATCTAAGTATCACTGATAAATATGAGTCAGCCTATTCGTTTATAAGCACAAAAATACCTGGGATCTTCAAGCAGATAAAGCAAGCCATAAAGAAATCCAGAAGACATTGTTTGTTAACTAAGGAGAAAGGAAAACTGGCTAGGAATGGAGATAAGTATGCTAATAAATGCTTACAACTCAACAAGCAATGAGAAAAGCCAAAGCTGCAATGTGTGCGACAGCAACACACAGACTTCTGAACTAAGGATCTCTGACTGCTAAATACATGCAATACAAGACAAACAGATGCACTTAAGAAGGGACCTGTGGGGATATCAGCTCAACGAACTTGAAACAAGCTGTTAATAAAGCACTGTCTCAATTGCAACTGTATACTATAGCCAGTTCAGAAACATATCCATGTGAAAGGCTAACAAAGCACTTGCAATTAAAAGAATTCATTTAAGAATCCTGGCAGATGTATTGGTGTGACTACCCACAGACACTTTCAAACTTCCTGTGTGATGAGAGTGACCAGCATTTTTTTTTTGAAAGTTAATATTACTATTTAAAAGGCACGTCTCCCACAGAAATACATATACAAGGTTTCAGAGCAAATCAGTGCTTGAAAGTGCTGCTAGTTAACCCGAGGCAAGTGTTTGGACTCTGTCAAGAGTCAACTGAATTCAGCTTCATTCAGCATTTGAGCATGTCAGTGGGTCTCTGAAACTACTCACACAGAGCAAACCTCAGTACTACCATCTTCTATCCAGTAGTACCAGAACTACTACTTCTATCTTGGCCTCATAACAAGGGAAAAACAACCCAATGACCCATCTTTTCTCCAGTCATGCTCCTATTGTAGTAATAAGGGCATAAGCAACCCAGGAATTTCCTGGAATGTGATGATGATAACCTCCTTCTCCAAGTGATAGATAAGCCAAAGAAGAGAGGTGTCATGCTGGACCTTGTTCTCACCAAGGAGGAGCTAGTGGGGAATGTGAAGCTCAAAGACAGCCTTGGCTGCTTTGCCCATGAGATAGTGGAGTTCAAGCTCCTTAGGGCGGCAAGAAGGGTGCACAGCAAGCTCACTACCCTGGACTTCAGGAGAGCAGACTTTGGCCTCTTCAGGGATCTGCCTGGCAGAATACCATGGGATAACAACAGAAAAACAGAAGCCAGCTGACACATGCACGGTACATGAAAACAAAAATCCCTTGAGTATCGGGGTCTCTTACAGCACATCTCCTAGCTACAAATGTGTAGCATATGAGGAAGTTTCTGGCAAAACATGAGCAGAAGCAGACAAAGAAAAATACATAGACACGCACACACATTTAAGAGAGAGAATGCAATGTGAGAGGTCTAAAACTATTTGGTTTTATTATAAGCAGTTACATAGTGGGCACACCAGCAAAAGCATTTCCACTATAGTGGATCTATCAACCTGTCAACACTACACCATGGTGCCTAATTAGCCTGCTACTTTTTTATCCACCTTATACTGTATTTCAATTTGGTTTTGTAGCTGGAGCATGAAAAAATAAACATTCTGAAAAGGTTTGCTGTACCTCAAGAAAAAAAAAACACCAACAAATTAACATGAGCCTTAAGTATTTATATTATACGACATGTTTGTCACCTATTTTTACTACTAAAAGCCAGACTAAAACTTCTTTGCTTTTAATAAAATCCATTATTTAAAATAAAAACTT
This sequence comes from Scolopax mira, assembly GCA_004320125.1. Taxonomy (NCBI): domain Eukaryota; kingdom Metazoa; phylum Chordata; class Aves; order Charadriiformes; family Scolopacidae; genus Scolopax; species Scolopax mira. The sequence goes on from BJBW01008375.1 coordinate 230,049, forward strand.
CTTTGTATAGTCTGTGTAATTCATATTCTTCTGTCATGGGAACATATCATTCAGATTATTCATTCATATGAAGATAAACGTGTTTGTTCTCCCATTGTCTCAGTGCTATGAGAAAATTAATGGACTCTAAAGCTACGCACAATATAACTCAAAAAATAAATACTTCAATCCTTGAGAACTTTTTTACTGGAAAAAGGTAATCAGATAATTAAAGAAAGCTGGTTTTCCATCAGGGAAATCATCAGTTTTACAACACAAAATATCTACTAGTGCAAACATTACTATTTTCTCCACTGTTAGAAACCTGATTCAATTTGAAAGTGTCCATCAGATAATTTCCATATATTTAAGCACAGTCTGCAGTCCTTACGTTACAGCCTCAAGTGGTACTCTCTATTTTTCAGCTATGCACAGGCTAATGCTTCAGCACTCCATGACCAACTGACAACTTAGGTCTCAAGTATGATAATCGAGTGTAACAGAAATGGATAATAACCACTACAGTGTTGACATCGTAAGCACATCTGATCCCTGCTGTGCAAGAATAGTTCGTAATGTCGCAATACGCGAGTATGAATGCAATCTGCTTTGGTCTGGGTTTGCAGAGTGAGAGCCAGGCTGAAAAAAAAAATAAGTATCAAAGATCCTACTTCTCTTAACGGACCTGGAACTTTTTGAAGGCTCACTCTTTTGAGAAGAAGCTTTTTAAAGATAAAAATGATGCCGTCATTAATTACAAGCAGAATGGCTTCTGTTCAAATACTAGGAAGTTTTACTTCTGGAGAAGAAGTGATGTGAAAGTGATTTCCCCCCTGTTATTATTTGAAAGATCTCTACAGCATTTTCCAACAATGTATTTTCAGACATTCATCTTAAGTGACAAAAAATAATCTTGGATACTCATTTTTTTTCTTCTGAAGTATTTCTTCAGAACTGTTTAAAATCTGACAGGTATATTCATACTGCCTTAACAAAGAGAGTCCCCATTTACGTGTAGCAGCTTGACTTTCATCCTTTTGATTTTTTGAAGTCATCACTATGCTAGTCCATTTGGTCACCAAGAAGGAGTCTATATTGGAGAAAGTAGGAATACTTCATGTAACCAACACATGGGAGCAGAAATGGATGCCAAAGATTTAAAAATATTCTTGGTTTTAATTTCATTACAAAAGACTTGCCTCTAAAAGTTGATTATTATACGTACTTCACAGGGCAATCAAATGCCATTTCAGGCTTTCCTGCTTTAACATTTGGCCTCTGTTGATTGTGCTAAAATAATTGAAAATTACATGATATATATGGTATGGATGTTATATGATACATATGATATGTGCAATATGATATGTATGATACACAACTTATAGCATATATTATATATACATTTAATATATGATATATACAGTATGATAAATGTGATATATGGCATATGTGACATGATACATGTGAAAGATATGTAATATGATACATAGGATATGTGATATATGAAATACGATATAAAGGGACCTTGTTTTTTGATATATCCCCATTAGATTAATCACATTCCACCAGAGTAACCTCTGTTTTTCTCTGGACTTTTTTTTTTTTTGTATTTGAGGAAGGGCACAGCACATGTTTAGAGAAAGAGGAGCAAGTCAGAAGCTTTGTGCAATCCTGAACTTTGAATGACCAGCAAAGCAATGATTTACATTACTATAATGCACACTGTGTATTCAGTGTAATAAAAACTTTAAATAGGGGTAAGTTCATGAAGGTGTTTTCACTTAATAGCTTGATCTTTTGGAATCTGCCTCAAGCTGCTAAATGTGACGAGTCAGATTTTTAAAATATGTTCCAAAACCTATTGCAAACATCTTTGTACTGTATTTCAATAAAAATCACCTATTAACTATGCTGAAACATAGTCCATAGTAAATGGAAGCAAGAAACTAATATAAGACTAGATATTCATAAAAATGAAGACCGAGAAGAAGGATCAATGGCTGAGAGAGCAAGAAAGCCTCTTAGCAATAAGGTACAGGAACGAAAAGGATGCTGCGCATATGAAGTTAGCACACAGGCTAGAGTCTTACAGAACAAGTATCTATCTTTGGGTAATAAAAGTGTATTTCTTTCAGATGTTTAGGAAAATGTACTTAATTAAAAACAATAGCACTTACTACTGGTAACTGGACTACTAGGTAAAGGGAAAGTATTTTTGAATACTGTAATGGTTAAGAGAGTTTTCTGCCCTAAATACACTTTGAAAATAAAACCAGTTGTGCAGAATGAAAATTCAAAGCCTGTTCCTATTCTTTTAAGGATCAATGCAGCTAAGGAAGGATTTAAGTGAAAACAGCAGGAAAAGTAGTATTTTTTATTTCCATAGTAATCATCACATAATACTTCACCATTGCCCAATGTTTTAAGTCACTCTACAAGCTACCTGAAAATAACAATTCCCTTCAGCACTTGAAATGCTATGTTTTGTTACCCAGCACCTCAGATCTGAATGACTCTGCTAATGTCTACTCCATTTTAGCCCACATCTATTTAATTGTTATCATGCAAAAGGCACCTTGCGTGATTTTCACTGACTCGTACCCCCTCTCCCAAATCTCCCATCTTTAAAGAATATAAACTTTAACAACCACGACCAATGAATGAAAACAAGGTACAGAATTCAAGACATTTAAAATCAATAAACAAAATATTAATTTACCTACTAGATTAGCTAGCTAAACAATGCTGCAGATACCTGTGAAGGGCCTTATTTGAAATGTCAGCCTTGCAATTGTCAGGCAGTAGCAAATACACAAGGCTTGGGTTTTCTGTGTACTAGAGCTCTGTTGTCTCAGCTTGCTTTGCTTGTCCAAGATCAACTGCATCAAAAGGATGGACTGAGTATTAATCCAATAACAGGTATTAAGAAGACAGGGATATCAGGAACAAGTCTTCTAGGTAAGCTTACATTATCTTAAGTAGTGACTGTCTACCAGCCCATGAGAATGGATTGACTAGCTGTGATCATTGCTCTAGCTTCCCACCTCCAGACATAACCTTGTGAAGGACACGGCTCTTGAGGAAAAGACTTCTGTGTCCCACGCTTCATTTCTAACATCAAGTACAGAATGGTATTCTGGAGAGAAAAACAAACCAAACCATACCAAAATTACACTAGGACAAGAAATCTGTTATCTATTTAATGCCTCTAGCAGAAGATGGAGAGGTTAAGGATCCCCAAGCAGAAATCCCTCTGTCAGATATTTAGACATTCCTGGGATACATCTCACCTGTGTTTAAAAACCCTTTGCAGTGCACAGATCTATATCGATACTCAGTTCACTGGAGAAGGAATCAATTTCTGTATGCAAATCAATATGAACATCTCCATTGGGAAGATGAGGAACGTGCTGTTGACTCCACCAAATGATGGCAGGTGGAAAGAACCTCATTGTGCATGAATACATCCAGTTTAATGAATCATATCCTGTCTTCTAACACTGAGCACCAGCTAAGTGTGAGACAGTTTTGAGAAACCTTATTTCTGAGAGGAGTTGATTGCCTTTTAGTGAAATGCAGCAGAGAGGGACAACTCTGGAACATCCCTAGAGATAAGTGAGGAATACTGCACTGACAAGAGACCAAGCTGTAACTACAATATACAACAAAAACAGAAAAACCACTGGAAGATGCAGACTTGAACTTTCTGGAGGAAATGAGGATGTGCTAAGTGAAAGAAATTCAAGTATACAGCCAAGGTAAAGACACAGGGAGGGAAAATCCCTAAACATCTGGCAACTCACTAAAGACATTGATAGTTTCCACATGGACAAAACTTACAATTTATAGGGGAAGGAAGGTTTAACAGTCTTAAAGAGTTTTCTTCTTGTTTTGTATTTTGAGAGGAGACACATCTTAAGAAGCTTTACACAAGAAGCCCAAATACTGCATCCCCAAGGGCACATACCCTAGTTTTAAAGCAGCCTGAATAAGCATGAGGAATTCAGATCACTTTGAAGGTCCCTTCTCTCAGCATCAAGGAGACTAATCCCTACTCCTGACCAAAACACTGCATCTGTCTCAGAAACCTTAAATCTGTACAAGAAACATAGTATAATGTCATAGAGGAGAACTGCTTCACTGTTGCCAGCTGAGAAAAAACACACACCAACAACAATCTACAGAACCATGGTGACCACAGTGTGTGTTCTGCTGTCAGCCGGTCAAGTAGCTGACCATAGCGTCATCTTGTTAGCAAGATCTTGTGTTTCTAAGTTAACAGATTGCTGGTGGAGACCAACCTTTATCTCTTTTTTGTGATTCCAATTCTCTTTTACCCTCCTGCTTGTCATCTTATCTTCTGGAACCGTGTATTCTGCTTCTCCTGCTGCTGTCCTTGATCCTGAAAACTAGCAAGGCAGAATTTGTACATTCCTGCTGTCCCTACTCTACCATAACCTCATTTGGCTGTCAGGTTTGGGCCAGTAAGTCCTTTAAAAACTCTGTGGCAGAAACCAAAGGACTGCACAGGCTTATCAGAAGAATTACTTGACCAAATTTATTTTGGAGATCTTAAGACTTCCAGTTACATAAAATTATGTCAAGTCTGAGACATTCATTCCCTTACACTGAGCTGACTCCTTTTTCAAAACATCCACAGCTTGGCAGAATACTTCCTTGCCTTCACCCAGAAATCATTCCAGTGGAATCCATCACTCACAATACCGAGCAACTGAGGGATAAAATAGCAAATGAAATTCACATTGGTAAATGCAGGGAGCAAGCCCCCTCCCCTCACTAGCTTTGCACAGCGGTGGGCTCCAACACTGGGTGGGCTACTGCATCTTAGAGAGAGAGGAAAGCTATAATAAAAACATTTATGCACGTCAATTCTATCCAGATGGTGATTTAGTATTCTAGCAGTCAGAAAGCAAATACAATTTCAGAAGCTGCTGGGGGAAAAAAAAGGGGGGGAGGAACAAAAGAAAAGCTCATGATATCATGGTACTATTTTACGGTTTACCTATATTTCTAGAGCTGGAAAGGGAACGGGAAGGAATGAGAAGGATAGTAATAAGCGTAGAATTTTTTCTGCCTGCAAGCATTTAAAAAGACTCAGAAGATTCAGCTGGGAAGGAATCTCATAAAAGTCTATAAAAAAATCTGCAAGTGGCACTGACAAACTGAATAGGCAACAATCACACATCACTTCTCATAATACAAGAATTAGAGTATTATCAGATAACAGCTCTACAACAGACAAAAGGAGGTGTTTTTTTTTTTTCCACACAGCATGTAATTCAATGGGGGGTTTTAGTGTCAAAAGCTTACTTATACTTTAAGAAAAATTAAACAATTTTTATGGATTAAAAACATCCACTAACAGCTATTAAACACAGAACTATGACCTCTAATGCAGAAAGTACCTATGATGCATATGGCCAAAAGCTGAAAGAGTATATCTGGGAAAATATGTTTGTCCTATACTTACATGGTAAGGCATCTAGCCCAACCAGTATCAGAAACATGGCAGCAAGCTAGATCCATGCTTGACCTGACCCAAAACATCCATTCTGATATCTTTTTCCTGTGTCATCTCCCCAGTCCAAAAGAGCCACACCAAAGCCCAGTCTCCTTGCCCTGTCTCCCATCCCTGCAGAATGCTTGTACAAAACCAAGGAAAGCATTACTCTACAAGAACAGATCTTGACTTCAAAATCATCTTTTGATGGCTGTAAAGTTTTCTGAAACCTCTTGGTACTAGAAGGCATTCTCCAGGCTGTCTGAAAGTCTGCTCCTGGGCAAATGCAAACTACATTTTGCCTCAAGTTCTAATGTTCAGCTACAGGAACAAAAATTTCACAATTTGATACTTATAGCCCACCCTTGACTGTGTCTTACTGAAGAGCTGACCCAGCTTTGGATCCTCTAAAACCACAGAATATAATGAAGTCACAACTCTGTCAGAGCATGCAAGAGAACTTTTCAACCAGACTTGTACATCCTGAAAGCAGATTCCTGTTAAAGGACAAAGCCACTGTACTGGTGTGCAGTTATTACTGTGTATAGACAACTATGGTCTAGATATTAAACTTAAAATTGTCCTGGACCCTGCACATGGTATACAGTAAGTAAAAGCTTCAGCAGACTCTTGCAAAGTGGTCTTTAACTGGTTTCTAGGAAAGCAGACAACACTTGTTGTCATAATGAGACAGGAAAGTCTGTATCTCCTTCACAGGGGAAGGAAGGCCAGAAATTCTGCCACCTCAATGAATTTCAGTTGCATCCATCATCACTTGGTGCTTCAAAATTCAGGCTCTGTATTTGTTATATCATTATGTTTGGGTTTGTTACATCATCACATTTCACACCTATCAAAAAGTATTTTTCCATTTCCTATTAAAGGCACTTTATGAAACTGGATAAAAAAGTTTGCGATTCTACAATAAGCGTAGCCAGTATGGACTTAAGAACTGAAGATACCAAGTTCCTTGAGGACTATGTCTTAGCTTTGTTTTCAAGAAAAGGACATAGACAATTTACTTCCTTAAAACTAGCCCCGGATTGTATTTTTTTTAGCGGCTTCCTAAGTCTTCAAACTCTGCGAGTCTCTGGCTTTTCAGTCATGGAAAATGCTCTTGTGCAAGATGACAGGACTTCTCTTCCAGGAAAGAGGACTTGCAGCGATGATGACCCTGGAAACAGACTAATCATATCATGTGCCATGTGCTCAGCATCTCAATTCACAGGAAAAAACATGTTCTTTTAGGCAGCCATTCTGTGCCATACACAAATTCTCCAATAAGGCTAACTACTGACTGGTATTTTTTTGTTGTTTTGGCAGCTAAATTGGAAAAAATTAGAAAATACATTCATCTTTAAATGGGATAAACATTTGTTTAGTTTTGATGCTTGAAACTAAAACACCATAACATTTACTTTATACCAGTCAGAAAGGAAAAGAAAAAGAAAAGGAAATGGGGATTAGGCTCACGGAACAGGAAAAGGATTTTCCTGGTTCTGATCAGTAATACAGGAAACAAAACCACTGCCACTCTTCCTGATATCGTTTCCTTTGCAAGATATGAAGATAAAGAAAGCACAATAAATGGTTTTTTTGAGACAGAAGTCTGGCAAATTTTGGACTTTTGTAGGCAGCTGCTGGACACTTAAACTTTATTAGCCCAGCCTACGCCAGGGTGACATCCTCCTACAAAAGACAGTTAGTCGTGACTTTGGTCATTAAAATAAATGACAAGAGTCCCACTATTCTTCACCGTGTGCCTGTCTAAGCCCGACTAAAGAGGGATACATGATTTACAAGGCAGACAGAACAGAAAAAGAAGAGGAAGCTCCAAAGCTAAAGGAACAGAAATCTCAGATTTGATCGTGAAGAGTGACAGCACTACAGTTCTAATCATATTATTTATTTTATGCAGGGCTTTTAATTGTTTGATGTAGGTAAGTATAACTATTACACTGAATGTTGCAAAAACAATGCTCACTTTTAAAGGCCAATTGTCAAAGCAGACAATAATATAAACACATCCTGCTTAAGAAATGTGCTGATTTCGTTGAGAACATTGCTTCTCTTTTACCTCTCCTTAAAAAGCACCTAGCATCAAGAGTCTTGACTAGGACTTACTGTGAGACAGATTCAGTACAGAGCACTTCCAAAAACTGTGCAAGTTGTTGGAGCTCCTGTTTGATATTTTAAAGTTGACTACAACTATCAATGATTTGGGCCTATTGGATTAAATTTCATACTTCAGAGAAGAATAAAAGATAAAAATAATCTCTTAAATACTTAAAACTTTGAAGCCTTGTGAACATGTTTATTCCATATTTAATTTCCACTGCTGCAGTAGGTTTAGAACTATGTTACCTATGTTCAATAACTAAAATAATAGATTTTGTTCTTATTAGTTCTCAATCATTTGGACTCATGTTCATGTTACTGCAAATCTTCCACTGAAGTCCAAATTCATCACAGTTAGGGAGAAGCTGGGTGGCATTAGAAAATAGTTATGAGGGTTACAACCGCTGGACCATAGCCATAAGCATTAACCTCATTGCACCCCTCAGCTTATCACTGAGAGATTACACCAATTACAAAAGCACAAAATGAACACCTGTAATGCAAATTAATTTTAATGAGAGCTACGCATGTATGCCTGTATGTGTGCATGTGGATACAAATTTGTTTCTCTTATGCATAATAGATTCTAGAAAAAAAAAAAAAAAAAGGAAGAAAGCTTTGGACTATGGCCTTAGGGCTTAAATGACTAATGATGGATAGAACTTTCCCTGCTACAAATATGTTACTATAGGAAAGAAGATAGAGATTGTCTAACAAAGACAATTAATGGACTGAGCAGCCCTCTGCTGAGAATGACCCAAAAGTGTGGGAAGCTAATGATGAAGAGAAGAAAGGCAAAAGAAGCATCATTACTGCCAATTCCCTTCCTCATAAATTTCACATTGTTATATTTAGATTACTGGCCAGAGTGCATCCTGATTCCTGCAGAGGGTACTCAGCAAGGGTTTGTTTTCACAATAGCATCCCTCAGACACATGGGGCTTGACCCTGCTTCTATACAAATAAATAGGAATTTGCCCATGGACTTATAAAAGTAGGATACATGTCTTGAAAACAGTTATTTCGTATTAAAGAAATATTCAAGCCCTGTTCGGTAACTCTTCATCTGTTCTCTTCTACCTTGAAATAACGGTGAATTGTTTCTTTGCTGCAGGATGGGCTTAGAATTTAGGAACAGTTCTATGTGTGAGGTTCCTAAAAAGGAAGTACCATCAGCAACGAAAGATGTGAGCTTGTTTCTTATGTAGAATTATGAATCTCTAAAGTTTCAGTGGAGCTGCTTTTGCCTGACACCAGTCAAGAGATCAATGGTGAAGCTCCCCCTGAGTAAAAAGGAAGGGAGCAGAACTGGGAAGAAGTGAAGAGCAACCGAGCCTGATCTTTGCAGAAAAGACACTGACTACATGGTGATTTGTACGCCCCACTGCTCTTCTAGCACTAGAACAACTTGAAGACCGTCACAAGTCACAGGTTAGAAGCAGAAGAGCACCAAGCCCACAGGACCCTTGCCATTTGCCACCTCTCCTTGAAGGGCTATGGGACAGGACATGGCTCAGTAACCACTGCACTGGCCAATGCCCCTGCACTAGAGTGATCCCTCGGTGGCCAGTTACACGGCTACCAAGTTACTTCCAGTAGGAATTTACAGATTTGCCCAAAGACAGAGGAGAAAATCTGCAACACAAAGCCAAGATTAACAGTCTCCAATTTGTGCGTATAGAATCTCCTTGCACAGTTGGCTTCAGCGATAGTTTATTTTCTGGCCAGCGTCCAGGTTTCTAAAGCCCTGCCAATAGTATTTCTAAAAATGAGAATTCAGCAATATCTTAATCAAGGAAACGCTGCCACGTCACCACACTACAACAGGATCACAATGAATTACTCTTAAAATACCACACAATCAAAAAAGATAGCACACAGGATTATATTGAAATTGCTTCATAAAAATGATTTCAGTATTGAGAATACCCACTCACTGATTTCTCTGGTCACTTTTCAATTCCAGCCCAATCTGTCAGAGAGCAACTCTTCCAAGAAGCCAGATACACAATCAGTCTTTTATTCAGGTCAGGGCTCCTGCCCCACATACCTATAAGGGAAATTTAACTGCAAAATGATATTTAAGAGAATGAAAGTCTTCCCCTCTCTCCCCCAAAATAGCAATGGAGACCATTCTGTGAAGATCTTCCATTTCCATTCACACATGCTCAACATTTCCCTCATTTTGGATAGTGTTAAGTTCTTCATGACTGCAAAATTTTGGGCTGACACTGTTTCTGCCTATAGCCTTATGTTGCCTTTTACATCTTTCAAGTAAATCAGTCAGGCAGCTTTGTATTCAAGTTCTGCACTTTGGCATATTTTGTTTCTTTAATTTTGTACCTTTTGAATAGAAAGCTTGATCTATTATCTATCTAAAAGTTTAGTCTATTTTATCTTGGCAGCTTTCTGTCCAAATGACTTGCCATAGATATGACAAAAACCAAGACTGAAACAAAGAACCCAACCTTACCTATGTAGGACAATGCTAGTGCTCTGGCTTAAAATGCATATTGAACATTCATATCTGCCATTCAAGAAAAAGTGTCTGAAGTGGATACAATCTCCTTGGAAAAGTTTACCTTTACATAGAATTTTGCCTATGTTTTTGAATGTTAAAAAAAAGAATTACCTGGGAAATGATGTAATAGGAAAGCATGTCAGCCACATGCTTTACAAGGCAAACCAAGACAGAAGATAGCCATGCTTCACCTGTAATCAGAGGAAATGGTGTTCTGACTACAACAAGCTGAAAATTGTGTGAAAAAATACAGCCCTAGAGTTCTCATGTTTGGGAATGCTACACAAACATCAAATGTACAATCTGTAAGACTGAAGGAATCACCTTCCCAAGACTTCCTTGTACCTTGGCAGCTTTATTTGGACAGAACAGTGGGTTTCTGGTGGCAAAATTAGTGGAACCCAGGGATTTTTGAAAGCAAACAAGGAACTACATGACATTTTGGAACCACCTACCTTCAACAGGCTTTAGGCACCTCATTTCAACCCTTATTAGAAACCTGTAACTGGAAAGGTCCCTCTACTAAATTAAACATAAGCATGTCAGTAAGGTAGTACCCAAGGGTAAGATGGAGGTGGGGGAAGAAAAAATTAATACTCAAAGGAAGAAAAATTTAAAAAGTTTTTGTTAGGAACCAGTCTCACTAAAGTACAACAACTCAAATTAGCAGAATTGAAGTCCAAAATTTTCCTTGGTAACTTCCAACAGTCTCCACATCAGTGTGAGAATGGGCATTTTGTTTCTTTGGATAAATTGAAATCCTGCCACCTTTCCTGCTTGACATCGTAATTCCTTTGTGTAATACCTGTTAGGTCACACTTCACCACTTCTGAAATTCCATTCGATATAAACTAAGGGGCCTGAATAGCCTCCATTAGAATAAGTAGGGTTTTATCACTAATGTGATCAAGCCTCAATTGTTTCTCAGGGCAGATGAGAGCTGGTAACGCTCCAGTCCTGCAGGGAATGCCCTGAGATTTGCTGTTTGCAGTGCTTGGTCTGCAAGCCTGTTACTGTTAAGAGCTCTGAAGCCTAGAACAATGCTTGATGTTTTGTGTATTGTTATGGTCTGGTTCTTTATTAGGAAGTTTCTTTCTCGCTACTGAAGTATGTTTAGGAACACATCTTGTTCCTATGGAAATCACTGAGAATTCTGCCCTTGACTCCAAACAGAGCAGGAACAGACTCCCTGTCTGCAGCATCAGACACGCGGCATAAAGTGACAAAATTGGGTGGGCCTGCTAAGCTTCACGAGTGTGAAAAGGTCAGTCTACACATCAGGAGACTCAAAAGGAGACGCAGGCAGAGGCTGTTGCTGGGACTGCTGCACACCCAGAGGTGAGGTCTCTCCCTGCCTTCTCCCCAGAGAAGATCTCAGGTCTGCACCTTGGCTTCCACCCTGCCCAGCCAGGCAGGCAAGACCCCTCAACTGCTGTGCTCAGATCCTATCTCCTGCAAGTGAAACAGCCCAGGCAAACCCGTACGACTCAACCAGCACTGCTATATTAACACCAGCTGAAGAGGAAAAGCAGTTCAGAAGCAGCACCCTACAGTTGAGATGCCACCTGGCCTCACAGAAGTAGTCAGTGGCTCCTCTCTGCAGGCATTACGTGTTGCCAGAGGGTACAAGCAGAGAATACCCTTTCTGGTTTTCCTGCATTGATTTCACTCTTTACATTTTGGTGAGCAGTATATGTGCATCTGGGGTACCAATCAAAGAGGAAATCTATCTTCTGTCCCGTGAACTGCTAGCAGATAACTGGAAAAATATAGGCAAATTTATCAGAAAGAAAACAATTTTTTTTTTTTCGTCCAGTGCTTTAAATTTGAACTGTTCCAAAGGCTGCACTATACAGTTCTTAGATTTTCAAGGATCCTCTGGAGAGAAGCTGCTTCTGAAATCTACTGGATATTACACAGATGCCAGAGTAAAAGTACGACATGGCAAAGACAAACTAGTCGCCACATGTTTTTTGCTGACACTAATCGGCTTCTTTGAATCTGAATGACACCACTGATATTTCCCATCACCAGTGGATGAACCCCGTGCAAACAAGGCAAAAGCACAGAGATAATGAAGACTTCATACTGCAGAACCTAGACAGGCCAGCTAACAGCCCTGTCTTTGTTTTCATGGCCTCTGAAATGCGTCATTTTTTGGGGTGTTTCTGAAGCAGTAGGGCAGTCTGGTCTGCCCAAACTCCATACAGTAGATTTGATCTACTCTAACACCCGTGATTTGGCTCCTGCTCTTACTGGGCTTCAGGTGACTACTAACAACACTAACTATTACTAACCAACTCACTAGTATCTTTATAATTCCTTTATAGCACCCGTCTTATATACCACTGAGTGTCATATTTCTTCCTGAATTTTTAAGTCCTTATAAAAACTTTCATGGATTCTATTCCTTCATGCAGGAGGCCACACCATGTTCAAAGAGACTCTCTGAGAAGGAAGATTTACTTTGCCTTTCAGACTTCCTATAATCTACACTGCAGTGATGCACAAACTGGTCATTGGCAGAGCCCTACAATTCCATTATCGGTTTGAGCAATAAAAAGATTTGGAAGTAACTTGAACTTGGAAGTAATTTTGAGCCGATGTCTCTTTTCACCTACTTTATAAACAGAAAACACACACAGGTCCAAAGCCTCCAACATGACTGGAGAGTTTGTGCATGTCAACTTGCAGGTGTGCAACATTAGGCATTTTAGAGACCTGGGAGAAGCTTCCCACCAAAATACACTTTGGTAAAAACCAGATTTCTTTGGGTTGTTTCAAATTTGGGCCTTAAAAGTCTAAAAAATCATCATACACAGTTCATTAAAAATATGGCAAGTAAATGAAAGGTCACAAAGGAGCTTCATATTTAAGAAGTCTCATCTTTAAGAAGCAAGAAAAAGAATTTTACTTTACCTTCCACTGGTATGTGAAAGTACATACTTTGTTTTATCTTAATTTTGCCAGCTAAATTCTGATGAAAGACAGATATATAACAGAAAGAACATCACTTTAAAAATCAGGTTTTTATCTGTAGACCTTTCATAGGAAACAGCCCCATCTCAATCTACGATTTTGAAAAGTAAGATCAAACAAAAAAAACCACTATAGCTGAAACAAGTACATCACATTTTGAAGTGTAAATATTTATAGTAGTTTATAAAGAACATAATTAAACTCCCAACTGGAATAATACAGAAACAGTTTTCATACCTTCCCAGCATCACTACTTATTCCTGCAAATGAAGCTGTGTGTTCTAAAAGCCCTAAAAGTATACTTGGAAACTCATCTGCTTTTCTCACTCCTAGAAACACTGGAAAAGGAAAAAAAGGTGGGGTGGCAGGAAAAGCATCAAGATTTCACTGTGGATCTTTAGTGCTGGTTTCTGCCCTTGACGAGCCCCTTGCTGCTAACATGGATATTTTAAATTGATAGAATTGTAGAATCATTATGGTTAGAAGAGGTATTTAAGATCATCAAGTACAACCGTTAACGTTGCACTGTCAAGTTACCATTAAACCCTGTCCCTCAGCACTACATCTACACGTCTTTTAAATACTTCCAGGGATGGTGACTCAACCACTTCCCTGGGCAGCCTGTTCCAATACTTAATAACACTTTCAGTCAAGAAATTTTTCCTAATACCCATTTTAAACCACCCCTGGAGCAATGTGAGGCCATTTCTTCTTGCCCTATCGCCTATTAGTTGGAAGAGACTGATGCCCACCTGGCTACACCCTCCTTTCAGGTAGTTGTAGAGAGCAAGAAGGTCTCACCTCAGCCTCCTTTTCTCCAAGCCAAACAATCCCAGCTCCCTCAGCCTCTCCTCATAAGACTTGTGCTCTAGATCCCTCAGCAGCTTCATTGCCCTTCTCTGGACCCACTCCAGCACCTCAATGTCCCTCCTATAATGAGAGGCCCAAAGCTGGGCACAATACTGGTGAGGTGGAGCCTCACCAGTGCTGAGTACAGGGGGATGATCACTTCCCAACTCCTGCTGGCCACACTGTTTCTAATACAAGCCAGGATGCTGTTGGCCTCCTTGGCCACCTGGGCACACTGCTGGCTCATACTCAGCCAACAGTTGACCAACATCCCCCAGTCCTTTTCCACTGTGTGGCTCTCCAGCCATTATTCCCCAAGCCAGTAGGGCTGCATGGGGTTGTTGTGACCCAAGTGCAGGACCCAGCACTTCACCTTGTTGAACCTCATCCCGTCGGCACGATTGCCTTATTTTTACATCCAGAAAGCCAGTACAGTCAACCTGACAGCAAAATAGGCGTTCGGGAAAAGCAGGACCGAGACATTAATAACTCTCCAATCCTTGGAAGATAGGTCTGTGAACTTTTTCTCTGAAAGCTCTTTTCTTAATTATATATTAAATTATCTTAATAAAATTAGCAAAAGGATTTTAAGGACCTAGCACCAGAAGCAATTCGTCCATTACATGTTTACATTGATCTGCAACAATTTTACCATCTCTCAGACTCCTGATCACGCAAAGACCATGGTGACTGATACAGAAAAAATGCTGACTATCATTTCTTGTGATTGTACTGCAGGTAACGTCTTGCTACTCCAGGAGAGATCTGTCTGGGCACAATATATGCCCATAACAAGACTACACTGAAGATCCTACACTCCAAATAAGCAAGAATGAATGATAAACAGGGGGAAGATGACTAGGGAAAAGATGAAATAGAGGAAGATAAAGCAACTTGTGCAGAGTAGATCTGTTACAGAGAAAGAAGCTCACCCACCTCCACTAAATATTGGTCCAGTATCTTTTACCAGTACTGGCTTGTTCATCAAGCCAGTTGAAAGACTCTGAACACGAGAGAAGCAAAGAATACTAAGTTTATTCCACATGCCAGCAAAATTTAAGAAATATGCAGCTTGAGCAATATGTAACTTGAATATGAACACTATTAGAAGTGTTTTTGTTTATGAAAACCAGAGTATATTATACCCAAATTTCTTTGGTAAAACACAAAATACAACCTAAACCAATATCATCATCCATATCAATAGATTTAGCCTTCACATCTAGGTACCTCTTTTCCACTCCCTCAAACAGAACACCTTTATCACTGACAGGTCATATACTCAGATGTCTTCTTACAATCTTAAGTGATTATTGTTCTGAAAAAATAAAAGTAATACAGGCTTCTTATGAATAATTTTTCTTGCTGCATTATTATCAGTCTTAAAAAATAAAATGAAGATATTTTTCCCCCTCTCATGGCTACCAGAGTCTAAGAATTGAACTGGAGTATCTGTTGTTCTTACTATCACCAGTAACAAAAGACCAAGTTTTGCAGAGGATGTAAAGCAGAGATCACCCAGATCACCTTCTCTCTAACTCTATTGATTGTGCAGCACTATGTAGTAAAAATTTAACAGTTCAGTGTGGAAATTTAAGTCCAAAGAAGATGAGATGCTAAGATGTCATTTATTTTTCTTTCTTTCTCTTCATGGAATTGTCATAAAATTACTTCACTGGTAACTAAGGGCTGGTAGTGGTCAGATTGTCATCAATTTCCAAGAACTATTTTCAGACAAATATCTCACTAATAAGCTGCTAAAAAAAAAAAAAAAGAATACAAATACTCAAGGATACAGGCTTTGATTTTTTGGAATATTTAAGTAAAAACTTGAAGCACAATTTGCCTACTGACATTGGAGAACACTAGCACATTTGGAATGAAGCATGTTTTAGCACTTTACTGAACTGAGGACAGACGTGTCCTCACAGTATGAAAGAAATACTTATTTTATAATAGATATAGTTTATTTGCTTAAATGGAGCATTTCAAGAAAGAAGAGAAATATATGCTTCTTACTGAAGTTCCTGTTTTAACTTAACATTCCTGTCATCTAAAATGGTCACAACTGAACATCTCTTAGGCAGTAGTTTGGTTTAGAACTGTATATTCTAAAAGGCTTCTTACTCACTCCCAATAGTTCTCAACAGAACACTACATATTAATATTTTTCTTGGAAAATTATGAAAATTGGTAGATCAGTTTCAGATGTTTAACTTGACATATAGCTGAGTAAAAAGTGCATGCTTGCTTGCTCACTCTCTCAAAAAAAACATTTAAGCCCCTCTAGGGCTGCAACGCTAAGGCAGGGGATCAAGACTGTCATTCAATTTTACAGTCTTGTCTTTCTTTACTATTGTATCTTCTTGCTGGATGTATACTCTGTCATAGTAGATGTTCCTACAAATTTAAGACTGCTAAAGATGCTCCTTTTTACTAGATTCCAAAGTTAAACCAGGAAAGCAGGGACTGGGATAGCAGGTAGTTAGCAGAAATGGGATTAGAATCACTGATTTCAGCTGGATGATAACCGTAGAAGAGCTAACACAGTTGTGCTATGTTTAAGACTGAAGTTAGAAAGGAAGAATTTTCATCTATATCATTAAGGAAAAGGGATGTGTAAGATACGCTTACTCCTCATAACAGAAAACAATATACCCAGTTTTAACAGTATTCCATCATCAGAAAAGGTGTTTTGCTTGATTAGCTCAGAGACCTCACAGACACAAGCAGACAACATCTTTTGTCGAGACAGGGTGGGATATAAAGAAGTTAAGAGACCTGTCAAGGTCACACCACAAGAAGGTGACAAAGTTACACAATAAGTCACTCCTGATTCCCAGCTCTGCTGTAGCAATAAAACTACAGAGACTGCAAGACAATGCCTCACAAAGGGCTCTCTGCTACCTAATACAAAACCAAAACCATAACGAGCATCCCACTTTTCAGTACTAACATGTCTAAGCAGTACTTTGAACATGCAATAAGTCAGACCGAGTCTTAGTCTGAGCTTTAGAGCTGCAGGAGATAAAGCAGTGAAACAAGGACTAAGAAATCTTGTGTAACAACTCACACATTGCTTAGTTCCATCTACGTATCATTAACTAAGGCTGGAAAAATAACTTAGTGCTACAGGAACGTTGAATAGAGGCCAGAGGATCATGTAGGTCTTATTTGCTTGTTTTTCTCCTCGGTGACAAAACACGATGAGAGTACGAATACGCTTCATGAAAAGAGGAAAAAAAAAAAGAAAAAAAGAAAAGAAGAAAAAAAGAAAAAAAAGAAATCGGGCAAATACATAACCCCGAAGACTCAGAGGGGTCCTGTTGTCATGGAAACAAGTCACCGCTAATGAGCTTTCTAAGATACGAGTGATTAATACCTGAGTCCTGCAAATAAATATTGATTCAAAACCCAAACACACCCAAACACCCCCCAAACCTACTGCCAGCAGCTGAGGCAAACGGGCAAACGAACACGGTAGCCATCCCGCCCGCTTGGGCTCTCCGCCGGGGGTCCCCGAGCCGCGCCGTTCACGTACCGCCTCGCCTTCCCCGCACACCGGGAACCGCACGCAAAGTTTCCCAAACGCCAGCCGCCGCCGTGCCCCGCCGGGAGGAAACCCGCCCAACACAACGCGGACCGCACCGCACCGCACCGGGCCGACCCACCGCCGCTGCCCTGCTCCCGGGCCGGGGGAGGCGGCGGCAGCGCTGCCGGGAAGCGGGGGCCGCGGGTCCCCTCCTCGGGAGCGCGCTGAGAAGCCGCGTCTGCGCCGCATCCCACCCCGCAACCTCCATCCCATCACCTTGCTCTGAGTCGCTCTCGGGGCACAGACACTTTGTGGGGTTTTTAACCCCTCCAACAGTTGCGTGGCGAAGCCCCCCCCCCCCCCCCCCCCCCCCTCCCCCCCCATCTCCCGCACCTCCCTACCCTCACCCCCTCGAAGGCAAAGTCGGGTCCGGCAGCGGTGCCCGGAGCCCAGCGCGGTGCTTCAGCCCAGGAGGCGGGGGACGAAACGCCGGTGCTGAGGAACCTCCACCTCCTTCCCCATCTCCCCGGTCCCCTCCTGTCCCCGCCCGCTTCCCCCGCACTCCACCTTCTCCTTTGCCTCCCCCCCCGCCCCCGCTCCAACCAGCTGCTCTCCCTCCACCTGGGGCCGGCTCTCCAGGTGCCCGCCTCCCCGCTCCCACGCCCGGCCCCGCTACAACAGACGGAGCGGCCTCTTCCCGCACCGGTCGCCGGCTCCGATGTGTCCCGCACGCAAACTTCCCCGGCCCACTGCTTTCCTTCCTAAGGCGGCGGGGGCTACGGAGCTGGGCTGCGGGGCATTGCTGCGCGGAGCCCCCGGTTCCGAGAAGAGCAGAGCCGCCCGGAGGGGGCCACTCACCTCAGGAAAGCCCGGTGGCGTCCTCCCGGGGCGAGCAGGGAGGGAGGGAGGGAGTCAGCGCCGGCGGCCGCCGCGGCATCACCGGCGGAGGTGAAACTTAAGGGGTGTGCGGGGCAGACTCCATGCCCTCCTCCTCCTCCTCTTCCTCTTCCTCCTCCTGCGGGGCTCGCCGAGGAGCCTCAGTGGCTGGCTGCCCCCCCCGCTCCCCTTCAGGAGGGATGAGAGGGAGGGATGGGGGGATTTAGCGGGTCAGGTGCGGGGGTAGCGCGGTGCCCGCGGGACGGCTTTCCCGCAGCGAAGTCGGGTGTGTGTCCCTGAGCTCAGACCCCTCTCACGGGGACCGGGGGGCGACAGCGCGGCGGGTTCCCCGCGGCCGGGCTCTCCCGGCGCCCCCGGGCGGGCGGCAGCGAGGCGTTGGCCCCTGCCCGGTTCCCGATGGCCGGAGCCCGTGTGTCGTCCCGTGTCCCCGTCCTTCCCGTAACCCCCCCTCCCCCGCCTCGCCCCGTTACCAGTGCGCCGGGGATTAAGTGTACTTTCAGTTTTAAGAGCATTACATTAATAAATAGCGGTTCGGCGATTTTAAATTACTCTGGGAGCGCTCAGCGGCCCGTTAAGAAGCAATCCTCCCCGGGAAAGGTTTTAATCGGAGGCATCGGGAAGCCCCAGCCCCGCGTCCTCCGGTGCCTCCGGGATGTGTGTGTGCGGGGGAGGGTCCGCAGAGCCCCCGCGGAAAAGCTGCGGGCTCCGGACCCCTTCAGAACACGCGTTGTTAAGAGAGTTGGCGGGGCGGGTCCGTCTGTCCGTCTGTCTGTCCCTTGTGTTCGCCCAGGTGGCAGGCGGGCGAGCTGGTGGTCGCCACGGCAAGCGGGGGGAAGGAGGAGGAGGAGGAGGATGGGTGAGGGCACCGGCACGGTATCTCCTAGGAGTCAGCGTGACGCAAGCACCAGCCTCGGGTTTATCGGTAACGGCGGAAGAGTTCCGAGCCCTACGTCTCGCCAGGAATTAAAATAACCGCGGCCAGACGGGCTCTGCCCGCTCAGCGGGAGTTCTGGGCTGCCCCTCGAAGGCAAAGCCTGAAGCAACTCAGGGAGAGGAAGAGGAAGAGGAGGATGTGCACTGATTTACGGGCTCAGTTTTCTAAAGCTTCCCCATCTCCCCCTCCCTGCTCCTGTACCACAGCTCCCTGGTCCAACAGGTGGTGGTGACCTCAGAGAAGGAGACTGTCTCTGAGCCAATGTCTGTAAATGATGTCTCTCATATGATTTCAAATTATAATAAAAACTACTTTCCATTTACATTTTAATGTGTAAATCGTGCAAAGCAGGGAGCTCCACAGACACTGTTGCAAGAGTGATGACTCATGCCCACCACATGTACGTTATTTACTGTTTGGGGATGGAGCTCTGTGGCTATGTTTAAATTAGGCCGCTTGATAACATAATCTGGATGTTCTAAACTGCTTCCCTATCATTAGGACCTGGAGGAAGTAAAGCAGCATTTCTTAAACCCAGTCTCTCGTGTTTTAATTCATACATAGTCTTGTGAGAAACTACGTGTTTCGAATACTCAAGCAGGTGTTGCACATGGAAAGGACCGATTGCAGATGGGCTTCTCACATCAGGCAAGAATATCAACTATGGCTTTCTTCACATTAGCAAATTTAGTCTGTTGTTCAAAAACTGTAGAGTAGAAGGATTTCAAAGAGAAATCAGGGTCCCCTGTCAGCTTGTGCTGATTTCTCATAGTAGGATGTCTTATTACACAGCCACGTAAAACTAGGCTACACTGTCCCATTGGGACTAATTCTGTTACAGAAAACCAAATAAAACTCCTTATGACTAGGTGGGCTGCTGTTATTTTTTCATAGCATAATCACAGAGCACAGGAATGGTGGGCTACCAGCTCATTTGGTTTTTTCTTACACTTCTGTAGTTTTGCTGATTTCTCAACTTCACTAAACACTGGAAGGACAAGGGCAACAAGATGTTCTATTCTCTATTTTTCCTTCTTCTTTTTCTTTTTTTTTTTTTTTCTTTTTAAGCCATCTCTTCCCACATGGACACAAAGACTCAAAGCTGTTCTTTGTGAGGGGCTCAGGCTTCAGTCACTCATTTTTTTTCCTGGGCTTCTCTTTCCCTGGGAGTGACATTCCCACCCTCATCCATTTCATTGTTGTGAGGGACCAAAGGAAAAGTTATGGCCGGATTCTCCTTTAAATAAGACACAAATGATTCTGTATTACTTGTGTCTGTTTCCTGAGGAGGACACATTTTTGAGTGGGTAGATGTGTGAGGGCAGAGAGCAGGAGGGAGGGTGTTTATTTTTTTTAGACCCTTTTTGGAGGAAACAAAGAAATGCTAGACTTTCACTGGTTTGATCTTTCAATTGGCTCTTGGTTAGATCCCAAACCCACAGGGCTGAAATACAACAAACAGTAATAGGAAATGCAAATTAGGACAAGAAATTAAAATTAAATCCTGATCAGTGATTCTGCCATCCCATGCTAATGCCAGATGCAGCAGCAAAATGCTTGTGTCCCAACTGCCTCATCATCATCTGCTTGATGTTGTATGGCTCTTTTGCAGTAAATACAAAATAAAACCAATTTTATATTTTGGGTAGTTGGTAGACTCTTCCTATTTTTTTAAAAAAGCTGCAAGTCGTCCTGCTCTAGCACTCCTGTCTCATATAATCAAAGCTGTTTAAAATCATTGCTTCTATTGCTGTGTAAACTCCAAGTACATATCTTGGTATGGAGAGTGACACTGAACAGAAGACAAGTGATTTATCTGTCACTCCTGCATAAACCAGTCCCAGTATTAGGACCAGTTTTGCTGAGTCTGGCAGTGTTTCTGATTTAAGCCTATGCTACATCAAAGTTTTGATTCTGAAGTTCTATATAAAACTACAAAAGATGGTTAGAATCCAGGCAGTGATTGCTTGTGTAATTGTGGTATAAAGAAGCCTTGAATGGGAACCTCATTTGGGCCTTGGGATGATACCACAGTAAATAATATAATCATGAAAAATAGAATAGAGCTGCTTTTCAAAGACCCCTTACTTCCCTCTGAAGTTACAGGAAATAACTATTTTGAAGTTCTCAGCACCTGAGTAGCTAATTTAGTATTTTAGCCACTTTTGGGCCATCTCTCCTGTCTCACGTAAATAAATAACTTTGCTCACACGGAAAGTCCCACTGATTTCTGTAAGGACAAGATCACAGCCTGGGCTTTCCAGCACAGAACTCTCTGCTGAAGCAGCCATGTCAGAGGCCAAATGCTGTAACAATTTGCACGCATGAGTTATGCATAAAGATAAGCATATGTGTAAGCCTTTGTGGGACTGACCCCAAATTTCTCAGGTTTTCATCACTAACGGCTTGTACTTTGCCAAAGCCAACAAGGCTGTATTGTTCCTTCCTCGGAATTCCATGCGTTTTCACCCTCTAACAGCTAACATGCACACTGCTTTTTTCCTAGGCCACGTCAGGAAATCCTAATAGTGCATTATAAGCACAGAAGTATAGCATATGTCAGTATCAGATTCCTTTTCAAAATGGTAAATTCACCTTTCTTAGAATCTGACATAGTTTTTGTTGTGATCTGTTATGATCTTGTAAGTCTTATGAGGAGAGGCTGAGGGAGCTGGGGTTGTTTGGTTTGGAGAAAAGGAGACTGAGGTGAGACCTTCTCTCTACAACTCCCTGAGAGGAGGCTGTAGACAGACAGGGGTCGGTCTCTTCTCCCAGGTCACAGATGACAGGACAAGGGGTAATGGCTTCAAGTTGGGCCAAGGGAGGGTCAGGTTAGAGATTAGGAAATATTTCTTTCCTGAAAGGGTTGTCAGACATTGGAATGGGCTGCCCAGGGAGGTGGTTGAGGCACCATCCCTGGAGGTGTTCAAGAGACAAGTTGATGTGGTGCTTAGGGATATGGATTAGTGTTGGGTTAGTGGTGTTTTGGGTGTGGTCTGTGGTTTATGTGGGGTTTTTTTTTGTTTGTGGGTTTTTTTATTGTTTGGTGGTTAGGTTTTTTTTTTTTTCATTGGTTGGACTAGATGATCTTAAAAGGTCCCTTCCAACCTAGGTGATTCTGTGATTCAGTGATCTGAAATGCACAGCTTCCACATAGTATGTGGAAAAGAGAGGGGTTTCAAGTGTTGTTTCAGGCAGTTATATTTCATAACTCATCTTTATACAGTATCTAAGGGGAACTTGCATGGATTACTTTTTTTTTTTTTTTTTTTTTTTGCAAGGGACTTTCATGCTTACAATGCATACCCAAGGTATTAGATCCTTCCAGATGAGAAGTGTTGATAGTGAATTAACAATCAAAGTGCTGGCTGCAAACAGGGCGGTCCAAACTCAGGTGGTTTGGACACGGCCCTGACTTGCCTGACAGATTGCCAAAGATGCTTTTCAGAACTAAATGTCAAGGAAATGATTCAGGGACAGGCCTTACTGTTGCTGTCCAGGCTGTATATGTATGTATATATGTATCTATCTCTGGATCATTTGCAAGAAGAAACTGATATTTAAAAAATGGATGAGAACTGAGAACACTGGCATATCCTTCTGTAGATGTTACTGGAGCCATGGCTTTGGAAAGGACTAGCTACAGCATTAAGGATTTTGCTATTGTTTTAATTAGCTGGGGTTTCAAAGGGAAAAAAAAACCCAAACAGGTAAAACAGTAGGTAATTCTAGTAGGATAAGGACATCTAGCCATGTCATTTACACACATGTACACAAACATTCACTTTCAAGCCCCCATCTAGGGAAGCAGAACGGATCACAACATCACACAGTGCAGATGCCTCTGCCATGGTAGCTTGTGGTAAGGGCTTGTACCGATAAATCCACCTCAGAACACCCACAAATGTGTGGGATTGGCATTAATCCTGCTATCAAGGAGGGAAGGACATTCGCTCCTCCTCCCACAGAGCAGCCTACTGTGAATTCAGGATGCTCTCTCCTCCATCTGATTGCCAAGCGAGTCAGACTGCAGCACCTCTCTCCCACTCACAGGCACCCCAGCCAGCTGCTGCTCAGCAGGGAAAGACAGGAGGGCAACTATTTTTTATTTTTTTTTTGTAAGCAAATAAAAAATACCAGTTACTTCTTTGTGTAGACAGTAGGTTTTGCTAGAATACCTGACATTTAAAACCCATTAACACTTGTCATAGAAATATTACGCAAATGGGTGGATTACCCCTCAGTAGCTCAGTGAGGCCAGCACCAGCCTTTCTCTCTCTTCTATCTTGTAGACACTTTTTACTCTTTCACTTTCTACTGAATTACCTAGGAGAAAATGTATGGTTTCCATTGTTCCCAAAAAGTTAAGAGATCTGTGCTTTTACATTGTGTTACGATGGGCTTGTCAAGCAGAAGGTGGAGAGCTGGAGCAGCATTCCTGTCTGACATTAAAAGAAAAGGGATTTTTACACTTTTCTGTAAGGGCACCATCTTTTCAGAGACAACCCACCCTTCTGAATTATTGTGCACACAGCAGAGATGGTACTAGTTCCAAAAGAGTCGGAGTTGTATGGGACTATATAACTTTGTGTTGATGAAGAAAGGAGGGAAGAAGTGGAAAGAAAGAAAGAAAGAAAAAGAAAGAAAGAAAGAAAGAAAGAAAGAAAGAAAGAAAGAAAGAAAGAAAGAAAGAGGAGAAAGAGGATTTGGCTCTATAAAATCCAACTAAGTCTTTGTGGCCACAGTGTCCAGCCAAACCCTCCAGTTATGAAAAAAGAGATGCAGCTAGATGTAGTATTTGGACTTGGATGTGGAATCCTTAATAAGAAAAAAAAAAAAAAAAAAGGAAGAACAATTGAAATGTAAGTAGACTTATGTGGAACAAATGGGAAGTGTGAAGAGAAAATAGAGCAAATGCTGGGACAAGTTTTATATTCTCCACAATTTACGGTTTAAATTATTGTACAATGCATATCAGCTAATAGTTTTTCCACAAGTTTTATTTTGTCACTGTTCACTTTCTGTCAGCAATTATTACACAGAGTTGGATTGTTGAACAGTGGCTACGTTTCATTCCAAATATGGCTACACTTAAGGGGTGGGATTGTTACTGTGGAATTGTGTCTTTCACAATTTTTAAAGGAGTCCGAGATCCTTGACGTGGAAAGAGCTACACAGATGTGCGATGACTATATTTTACTGTGAAATACTAAACCAAAGCAGGGAGGATGGGTTTTCTTGCAGTTAGAGCACAAAATTCTTGGTAACTGACGTGTTCTTGTCAAGGCTTTTGATTCTCTGGGTACCCTTGACAAGTGGAACATGGTTTAGTTTAGCTATCCGTAACATAAACACAAAAATATCTGGTCTCCCAGATGTACTGTGGGACATATTGTTTGTGAAGTGTTTTAAGGTTCTCCAAATGAGAAGGAATTTGTATTGTTGTATTTTGTTTACTATAAACCAGTGGGAGCTCTTCTACAGCTAATTCAATCACTGCATACTCACTTTATGGGGTGTGGAGGGTGGTACAAGAGAGACACATGGGACTGACTCACGTTCCTGTTTCTTAGATGGCGTAAGTGGCCTTTGAAGAATAGATCATTTAGAATTTTGGTGGGAATATAGATTAGCTTTGGATTCACCTTTCAGTCCTCTTATGTCTCTAGGACATTTGAGGATATGGTCCAGTGAGGGAGGAAAGGCAGGCTGCTTTTCTTTGAGTCAGAAAAGGTTTTATTTTGATGGGTGCACAAAATGAGATTTTGCCCTAATCTCCTCTGTAATTCATTCACGTAATCTCTTTGCAGGCTCATCATATTAATCCTTGTTATTACAGAGAGAACCTAAAATGTTGAAACATACTGCCCAACAGAAGAGGCCAAGATGTTGGATCTTCCTACTCTTTATACCGTAATAAAGATTTACAGCATTTATGTCTTAGCACTTCATTGGAAATATTCCCTGAAGTTAGTATTCAAAGAAAAAAAAAAAAAAAGAAAGAGAAAGTATTTGAATGAGAAACAGGCATTGCAACATTGAGCCATGCCAGCAAGGGGATTTTTCTACTGTATGGTAATGAACTGCAAAAGCTGGGTGAAAGAGTTTTTAATGTGAGCTGAACCCAGAGACAGAAGCATACTTTGCAGAGTTGCTTATCGTTTCCTATATATTCAATCTCCATGGAATCTGTCGGTGCAAAGCAGACACAGAGAGAGAATAAACTATAAAACCACCATGTAAATAGGTTTCTCTTGCAGAATATTCCAGTTTTCAGGTTTTAGATTGCCATATTTGAGCTAGGATTTGCGTACAATAAATATGCCTTCACTATTTATGGTCATGGTTCATAATCAAAATGCCCTGTATACTAATAACCGATTGCATCCAGAACAGTATTCCATCCTCCTGTTTAGGGTTTCTTACTGAAGGACTGCAAAAGGAGAATTTTAGCTCCACTGCAAAATTCTTCTCCTGCCTGAAATGGAAACTGGGCTGGTCACTGTTGCTGTGATGGCATGCTTCTCCCTCGGTGCACGGCTTTATCCTCCCTGTTGTACTTAACTTACTGCAACCATTCACAGAAATGTGGGATGAGACAGTGTACCAAAATGCACCAGTGCCTTTACCAGGGCCTGGGTATTTTCTAGAAACACCCATGAGCTCACGCAGCACGTTCATTTCTCTCCTGTGCACTGTATTACACTCTCTTCAGTATTTCCTCCTTTGCAAACCTTTGCAAAAATGGGCACAGCAACCACAGGCAGTTTGGAGGACGGTTATTTAGGTGTCCTTCTAAATCATCTGTCCCTGTAGCCTTAAAATTATTTAAGCATCAGAGTAAATCAGCTATATCCTTGAAGATCTGGGTCACAGATGTATTAGAAAATGTTATCTTCACTTTGAAGTACAACTTCAATACAAATGTGCTTGCTTCATGCTACTCCTTCCTTTCTTGCTTATTTATCCCAGACACCTTTTTGTTAGTGAAAGAAGCAGAAATAGGTTACTTTGTATTTCAGTCCTTTGTATTTCCAGGCATTCTGGGGCCACTTTATTTTGAGGAAAAAAAAAAAAGGTGTAATTTCTGGGGTGGCACACCTACATTAAGACACCACATATCACTGACAAAAAAATGGCAGAAACCATTTTTAGAGGTGGGCTGGTAGCCAAGCCCAGGGAGAAAGCAAGTAGAGGTGACCTAGGTACATTAGAAATTCCTGCTCTTTGTGAAAGCATAGGCTGAAGCTCATCCACTTCTGTCTGAGCTAGATAAATACTTTCTGTGTGTCTTCCTACAGGAAGGGATTATAAGTGAGCCTTCTAAAATGAAGGTCCTTTTCTGTTCGACACAAAGGTGATGTGGTTTTGCTGTCCTTTGCTAAATGATGGCTGCACATCTATGGTGTTTTGTGAGCAACAACTGATGGAGTTTTTTTTTTCCATGATGAAATACATTAAACAATATCAGTAGTCTGTAAGTAGTAATTACTAGACATTTGATGTTACAATATTAAGCTCATATTTCCATAATTTTCACAAAAATAGATTACCTTTTTGCATGCTGCTTTTTGGGGAGATTTCAGTTTGTCTTGGCTAAAGAATTTCCTTTTTCTTCTCACAGAATAAACTATATTTTGCCAGAAAGCGTATCAGTCAGTACTGAGTCATACTCAGGTTGCCAAGCTCACTGAGAAATGCCTCTTGTGCCGAGTTGCTCACTGTGCAGGGAGGGCAACCTGGACTTTGGGGCAGTATGTGGTAGGGCAGAGGCTCAGGAAAAGAGAGAAAGGTTGGGTTTGGGGTTAGTGGAGAGCAGAGGCTGGAAAGATAAGGTGTTTCAGAGTGACAAAAGAGAAGTGTTTAAGAAGGGGTTGCAGAAGAAAAGGGAAGAAACATACAAATATAGGGAGAATTGAAGAAGGAGGAAGGCAAGCAACTCAAGAAAGAAAGAACAGGAAAGGAACCGTAAGGGATAAAACAAAAACCAGTTCACCATAAGAATCTAAGGGCTCCTGTACAAAGTGTGCACAGAACTAGAGAGCTGGAGGTCTTTAATGCCAACCACGGTGACAGTGACCACGGTTGCTTCCTACCCAAATGTATGGTGGTGTTTACCTGTCAGGGTTTCTGAATCCTGTGGTGTTGGTTCTCATGCTAAAGCCCTGGCAGCCAGAGAATGCTACCAGCGTGAGTGATCACAGCCATTGGAATTCCAGAGGCAAAAGCATTTGTGAAGAAAAACATACAAATGAGTCAATAAAAAGAACTCACAAATATTTTCAGAGCTATTTCTCAGTTTTGAAGGCAAACATTCAAAAATACATCATCCTCTTCCCTCCCACATGTCAAGGGCTTGTCCCAGCCTCCTGAGGACCAGAAATGAGTGTGAGAGGAATTGCAGAGATCCAGGTGGAACATAATAGTAATATTTATTTTAATTTTTGTCTTTACTGTACACAGGTCCAATAACTTTTTCTGACTCTTCTTAAATTTTTATAGTACTCCTGTATGCAGTTAAAAGGATATTGTTTAATCAGCACCTGTCACTGCTTTAATTATAATAGCAATATTTGCTCCACAAAGTTATGTAAATCAGGTAAAACTCACATTCTAATCCAGTATTTACACATGCCATTGATTTGCACTATTCTTAAGAATCTAAGAGTTATTTAAACTCTTTCTGGTCTCCTCTGCTGAAGAATCACATTTGGCTGGATTTCTCCTACAACTGAAGCCAGCCTGGCCGCCTTCTCTTGGGCTGTTCACAGCACAGTTAGAGATGGGAACGAGAACATACGATTTTCTGGGAAACTGTATCTACTTGTTCATTTTTGCTGCACAATGGTAGGAAAAAAATTACACATTATTTTGTGCTTTTTCCTTCATTGCCAAGACTTGCCCAGAGTTTGAATGGGCTATGTGGAGCTGCTAACAGAAATGCGGACTCACTTGAGAAGGCCTGCTGTGATTGGAATCAGCCAGTAAAGCCTGAGCAAGGGCCCTTTTGAATTTTTCAAGTGGCAAACACAAAGATAAGTATTAATAGCAGATTCTAATAAACCTTCATGTGACCAGAAACAATATCCAACTGTTGCGGCCTTTTAAGCACACGCAGTTGTGGCAAATCTTGCAGTCTTGACACACAGAAAATTCCCCACTAGAATTAACAGGAATTTGCCTGAACAAGGATTGATTGACTTGCAGTCCAGCCCGACAAGCCTTTTCTCATGACAGCATCCAATTAAAATTAATGAAGTAACTTGTTCAGGATCACCCAGGGAAATGATGGGAGAGGCAGGAGGGGAACTCAGATTACCTGAGTCATTGCCAAGTTCCTTGATGTTACGAAGTCAAAAATACTTAGAAAACAGAAATGCTGAAGAACAGTGAGAAATGCTAGCCATTAGTTAAAATGGCTCCCAGGCAATCTGTCTGGGGTGATCAATTTGCATATATATCACTCTTGAGGTGTAAAGTCTTGCTTTCTGGCAATAATTCTAACCTATCTCACATTTAATCAGGTATTATGATTAAAACGCGTGAGTATCATATTTTGTAAAGGAAAAGAATTATGTCTCAATGTGCCAGGTGGACTCGATCTCCGTTCTCTTCACCTACACCATATTTCAGCTGCCCGTTGACATTTCAGAGCAGCCCAGAGATGATGGTCTTTCGCATTCAGCTGGATGTGCCAGGTTTTGCCCCTTGCTCAGCTCAAAACTGTAAATTACATTACGTTCGTGACCAACCCTCCTCCTTTCTCTAGCTCTGGATGCAGCTGAAGGGAGATGACCTTCCCTTGCAGCTGGATGAGAAACCAGCTATTACATCAACTTATCATCACCTACGGTGTTAGAGTGGCATGAAGGGAACAGGGAAGATATAAAGATTTGGCCTGCTATTTATAAAATTAACAAGTTTGCTTGCTTGTGTCGCAAAAGCCACTTGGGAGTCACTAAAAACAGGAAGAGTTTCAGAAATCTAATTTGCTTTTCATTGTGTATGCTGTTTGATTACCTTGTACATTTCTTTCTGTTTGCAATAAAAATAGTTACTTCCCAGTCATTTTCATTTTAAGTCTCTCTCTAGCACTCACGCACCAATATAACATTTGAATTGCAAATACTGTAAGAAATTTTTATTAAAGATAGTGACTTCCTCTGGAATAGCATGTATATATGCATCTATATCTTCCTAATGTTTTCAGTTACTGTGAGGATTTATTCTGTCTTCTAGCAAGTGGCTTTTAACTAGTTCCATGTCTCTAAGTGAGGAACAAGGGAGGAGCAGTGCATTTAATGTACCTTCTCAGAAAACTGTTCAGCCACAGCTTTTGAAAGAAACATCTGAGTATTGTGCAAGAACTTCAATGCACAGAGAAAGCTCTCCTTGACTAGACACTCAGTACCACCTTGTCTAACTCCCATGCAATTTAAATGATTAAAGTGAATTCAAGAGGAAGGCCCTATGATTAAATTGCATCTTCTATTTTTTCAGCTGCTTCCCCCTCTCCCACATTACCTAACACAAAATGAGTAGCTTGATTGCTGTGGTCCATTATACTCCAAAAGGAACAAGAAAGGGCTTCTGAAAGAAAAATATATAACATGTCAACACATGTCTACAAACACCACGATCGTGCCATCCAAATCCCTGAGCCTCAGAATGCAATATATTTTCTCCAGTATGCCAGCTGCTCATGGAAACAGTATAAGAGGAATTAAAAAACCCACCTCCCTGACATTCATCTGAACAAACTCACACAGGCCACTGATGAAGGCAAAACAGGTAAGTCCCCCATGGAACAAGCATTTCTCCTAAGCTTCTTCCATGCAGACTGTGAAGCATTTTCCCATTCGTGGGGACACCGTTAACCACTTCTGAAAAGGAAAAAAGGCCACATTGGATTTTCACTTCCTTGAGCTGAAGTTGCAGAAATCTGTGTGGCTGTGCCTGTGCAAAAAAACCCTGCAGGGTCCCCTGATCATACTGAAACACCATGTTACAGAAATAACACCTAACAGTTTTAGCTTTCTGCTCAGCTTTATGAACAGCATTTCAGAACAACTTATAGTTGCTGCTCAGTAGATATTATTTCTTTTGGAAGGCTGTATATAATTATTGGACTTTCGTAGCAGAAACAGTTATTAAGGTAATACAGCAGCAAGAGAGTAGTAATTTGTGTTTGCCCATAGGGTCTGGCTTATCTTTCATGGAAGTCAGTTGGGGTGCATAAAGATGGCATAAACTTAGGACCTTTCTCACTTTTGTAAGGTTGGTAATTATGGTGGCACTGCCTGTGACATGACCAGGCAGCAAAACCATCTAAAGCCATTTAAATCACAGGCCAATTTCATACAGAAGTATATCATTAAACTGAGGGTATGTGAAGATCCCAAATTAGCCTTCTCCAGTCTGTGACCCTCCACTCTTTGTTACTATGACTTTGTCTCTGGTTTCAGCAAAGTCACTCATGACATACATCAATATAAATAAGATTAGAAGGCAGTCCCTTGATTTCTCTTCATCTCTATATTTTCCTTACACTCCTTTGATGAACACAGAGGGTCCACCTTTCTTCTTCTTTAAGTAAGTTGGTAGAACGTTGTTGATTTCGGCACTTAATGAGCTGTAAATAATCACTTAAGAGGGAAGAGGTCAAGAGTCCAAATTTTTGCTCTTTATGTGCCTAGATCTATGTGTCCCAAGTGACACAACACAGCATAGATCAATTGGTCTCAGTCAGTGCCTTGAGAAAGGACTTTCTAATTTCAAATCCAAAGGACTGGAGAGATGTGTATTTGATGGGTGGACTGTTCAGTGGATAAGGAATTGGCTGGATGGTCACATCCAGAGGGTTGTACTCAATGACATAGACAGAGGGATTGAGAGCAACATCAGCAAGTTTGTAGATGACACCAAGCTGTGTGGTGTTGTCGATTTTTTTTTTTTGTTTACAAAGGCCTGCAGTGACAGGACGGGGGGCAATGCATTTAAACTGAAGCAAAGCAGATTTAGATTGGAGATTAGGAATAAGGAGCATTGGAACAGGTTGCCCACGGACGGGGACTGAAATCCATGAGAATATTGGTTCAACAGGTGCGGGATGTAAGGCTTGAAGAGTCTTATTTTCAGAAATTCTGGGCTCGGGCTTTTTTCATTGGCGTCAGCTGAAATAGAGGAAGATAAATGCTGATCCTAAGATATCAGGTCACCAATGCTTTGCTGGGGGCAAAGGCAGTGATAAAAAGAGGATTTCCACCTGTTCACAGCTATCCCATGCTGGCTACGGAGAGGATGAGCACCAGGCTGATGTTCTACAGCAACATGCACGTTGCTGTTAGTTCATGTGTACACGCTTTCAAAGAGCACAACAACATTTTGCACTTCATGATAGGCAGTGCACCTATTAAATAGCATCGTACCACAGTGTAAAACAGCAGAAAACTAAACAGTGAGTTATGTTACATGCTCTTCGAAATTGTTTACAGTGATGCACAAAATAAGAACTAGGGATTCAAGTGAACAGAATATGCTACTGTCAACAAAGTCAACGCGTGCAGCACATACCACATTGATAATTAACTCTGGCCACATTTAGGGAATATGGCATGACAATTCATGAAGCCAAACACAATTCCAAATGTCTTCAATTTCCTAACAAGTGTTGTTTTAGCAGTAGGATGCCCTGATGCCCTACTGTCTTACTGCATTCATAAACTGAAATCAATATTTTCAGTGTTATTTGCAGTCTAAATGATGATAGATGTTTTAATTTTGAGGTTGCTGTATTATATTGTGTCATTAATGGGATTTTTCCCCTCTCTGTCTTCCCTAAATGATGTCCCTGTTTTCCCTTCAAGATAAGTCTCCTGGCTACATTTTCAACAATACCAGACAGAAGGAAGTTTCTATCGTTTATTAAGAAATGTGTTTTTAAGGTTAATTTCTTTCCATTTTTATAGTAGATAGATATATACAACTGTTTCAGAGAAGCATCAATTGAAATACTATTTAGGTTTGGAAAGATAAAATTACTAATGTAGAAACAGCAGGGAGACCTACAGGCCACAGAAAATCATTATTTTTAATAAGTCATACTCATAGTTTAGTGAGCCTAGTGGTTTATATCTAGGAGGAACTTACACCGTGTACTTCATCTACAGGCAAATCTAGTTACTGGTTTCATTTGTTTTGCTCCTGTGGTAACTTAAATTGGCATCATAATGAAAACTGTGATGAGAATTAAAGAAACAGCCATGACTGGAGTTGGGCCTTTCCTCCAGTAAAGAATAGACACATTCTTCATAATAAATTCAAGTTTGTAGTCACCTTGTCTATCTATGATAAAAAGCTGCTAAGGTGTCCAACTCCTTCCTTCATAAGGAAAAAAATTGCTTTTCCAAAATGTCAGCTTACTACAATCTGGAAGAACAAATGATCTGTTCATTGACAGGCAAACATAAATCTCAGTGGCAGTAAATGAAAAAAGAAGGGAGAGATGTGTTTTCAGTTGAGACCACAAGGTGAGCATGTGGTATTTAAAACAACTTTCCATTTTCATTCTTCCATGTAAGAATGTTTAGAGAGATGAAAGAAGTTGTTAGACTAGGTTGGTGATGCTTCATTCTGGATGAATTGAACTGACCTTTCACTTTCAGACACCAAACAATATGATGGACCTCATTCACTTTCATTTATGTAAGATGTGTGTGCGCAGTAGCCTAGAGTCTGGCAGAAACTGGATGACTTATACTGAGAGAATATCTTTGGTGTATCATTGTCAGAGCACAGAGGACAATGTCTGTGCTATTACTTACTACCTTAAGACATAGTCAATGAAGCCTTTGAGCTTGCCCAGGAAATAAGACATCAAAAAAGTTGTATAGGGAGAGTCAGGAATACGAAAATAAACTGCAATATGGTATTACCACGTTGTCCTTTATAAGGAACCTGACACCATATTAAATGAGAATCAAATTCATCCTTGATACTAAAAAAATGTTGAAAAAACCCCATTGAACTTTAAACATGGTCAATAGCACACCTCCTAATACATTTTGAGACGTTGTTTATTTGAGAAAGTTGACTCTGTTCTTGACATTTGCTCTTATATTCATGGTAATAAAGCTCTGGAAATCTGCAGAGGCAGTTTCTTAATAGTTTGGCTTCTAAAAAATCCAAGAACATACAGCCAGCTAGATAGTCCAACCAACAACATATGCCAACTTCACTGCTAGTTGCCTGTTTTAAGCCAGACCAGCTGAGTGTCTGCTACCTTACATTTTTACTGGGCTAAACTCAACATTTTAACACGGATTGTAAAAGACATAATTCTGAATTATTAAATATTCTGGCTGACCAGAACAGAAGTGTTATCTGTCATTCTTTAACCCTTTTTTAAAATTAAATGTTGGAAACTTTAAAATAATTTTGAAGGCAAAACCTGAAAAATCCTGTTCTAAAACAATTAATTGCAGCATATTTATATTTCTAATATTTTTTCCATTTTTAAACTATCAGTCAAATCAGTGAAGAATTGTGACTGTTAAACAAATACAATTTTGGTAAATAAATAATTAGTAAAATTTATGAGTCTGAGTCACTCCACTCTGGATACTGTATGTCATAATTTTCTAAGATCATACTTTGTTTAGAAATATGTGTCACTTGCAACTATCTGTAAAATACTGAGTGTGTATTTAGCCTTGAATTATGGAACTGATTGACTGACAAATAATCACTAGTGTTTCCATAACTTCTACTGCAGTACAGGCTTAACATCCCCACTGATACTGGACTGCCATTGAGTTAGACTCCGGGCAAACTAAGCTAATCTATCCGTTCAGAATCAGTCATGATAAAAGTGCTTAGAAAATATCAGAGTAGAAGAAGAAAAAGCCAAAATCTGCTTTCTAAAAGTTAGGTGCCGAGACAAAGGCAGAGGGAATGATTTCTCTGAAGTTGCGAAAAAGACCTGTAGAGCAGATCAGAAACTGAACCAACGCCTCCCAAGGCCCTCTGTGGTGCCTTGCTGCAAAACAATCCTTCCTGGAAAGTGAAGACAAGCCAAATTTATTAGTTCATCATTTGCCAAGCTCCCAATGCTGTGAAGCTGCTAGGGCAGGGGTCCCTTCTGTCTCCGTGAGCGTGGTGCTAACTGCTCGGATGCTGGGGCAGGATGGGGTGAGAGTTTTCAGTCTCAAGTGAACTAAGCGGTTTTCTCATTGTCATTTGCTATGTGTATGGGTAGATGGTCTTTTGAGTCTGAGCAACAGATCCAGATCAGGCTGTGGTAGGTACTGTACAATCACAGACCAAATAGCACTTTTCTCAAAAAGCTCATTCAAGTTTAAGCGCTACCGGTACCTCCAGTACCTGATGTGCTTCTGATTGCAAATGAAATCAGGAGTGTATAGCCATGACATAGGTAAGGCTTTATTATTTTTATAAATAACGACAAGCTCAGAGACATATGAGGATCTGAGTTTTAATATGCTGTTCTGTGTTTATATTCCCATAAAAAGAAACCTCTTTGGAAGACATTTACCATAACAAGTTCTTTTTTCCTATTCGGAATGTTATGTTCTTTGGGAGATTTCAGGTACTGATTTGCAATAAAATTTCTGGGAGAAAGACACAAAGGGAGAAAAAATATTTTTAAAAGAAGAAATTACATGGAAATATGAGAGGAAGGAAAGCTATTTTTCTTCTAACTGCCATGGAAATGAAATGGATATAGTTGTCTTTTAAAATATCTTTTTTTTTTCTTTTCTAAAAGTAATCCAGATATTTGTGAGAAAAGGCAAAATAAGAGAAGATTATGAGGAAAAAATGAAGGAAGGGAGAATTAGCTAAATTCTTACCTTTCATTTTAATTAACAAGAAAATCAGCTAGTAAAATAATGGTTTTTGAATTCTGAATCCAAGGACTCTCCCTTCCCCCTCCCACCCTGGCAAAAAAAAAAAATTATCTTAAATTGTTTTTGGCACAGATTGTGTACAAATAAATTTAAATTAGAACATGTGTCATCGTTTCTTAAACAAACCAACATCTATTCTCTTTATTTATTATAATTAGTTAATGATAATGAGCTGACCCATATCACATACAGAGAGAGTGTGTTGAAAAGCTCTGTCAAGAAAGCAAAAACTGTTTTGTTCAGCAGCATCTCACACTTTATGCAACAACTTACTTATGCAACAACTGTACCTCACTAGCAAAACAAGACCTACAGCAAGAGACACATTTCAGTATAGCAAGAGCCTTTTTCCAGGAAAAAGCAGGAGACCGGTCCATTTAATTAATATTTAAGACCGCAGATCAACTTTGTTTCCAATTTTTTTTTAAATGCTTTGGGGAAATTTTTTTACTTATTGAGGATTAAAAGGTTGATAACATCTTAGGCAAATGGACAGGAAAAACCCTTTGCTTTCCATTACTCTAGCAAAGAGTGGTTGCTTTCCCATGAGAAGTTTCTCTGCTTGATTGCAACAGAGCACTTAGGTTTCTAAATAAGAGAAGAAAGTGGGTGAGATAGGAGCTTCAGAATAGCCAGGCTCTGAGTTTTCAACATCCTGTTCAACTTCCAATAAACCCCCTGATTTTGATCATTCTAAAGCATAGACGTTTAACAATAAAATTGCCATTTTCATCTCACTGACCTGATTGCACGTTTTTCTGCTGTTATAGAAAATGCGTTTTAAGGAAAATGCTTAAAAAGCCATCAGGTCACTGGTGCTCGATTCATCATCCTGCAATAATCACCAGGTTTCAATCTGTATTTGCAATGGTAAGAGATTTCAGAGAAACTTTCCAGAATGTAGGAAGGCAGGCTGTATGCTTGAAAACATCACTGGAAATGTTTCCCAACAGGTTGGGAAAAAACATTTGTTTTGGATGAAGTAGATACAATTGACTCTTTCTTGGGCAAAGTGCTAAACTAAATGACATCCTGAGGTCTCTCATCCCTTCTGGGAGCTGTACGAGAACATGTGTTCCCCTTGGTGTTCACACACAATTCCAAGACATGCTAAGAGGAGCTGGCATTACTCCAGGGCCATGGCTGAGCTGCTGTCAGGCCTTCCAACTAAAACTGGGTAAAGCCGAGTCGACACTGGAACAGAAAGCTTTTGGAGAACTTGCTGGGAAAGAGTGGAAAAGCTGGAAAATGACACAACTGCTGTCTTCAGTATGAGACAAAACACCATGGTTCCAGCCACTTCCGATTATTGTTCAGGATATCATCATCCTGGCCATACTGAGAGTTGGCCAAACATCTCTTGCTCCCTAAACTCCCTTTGTGATTTAATCCATAAAGAGACTGTTCACTCTTTCTACCCCAGTTCTGTGCCCTGCACGTGACTGAGAACTGACTGCTGGGAAGGAAGGTCCACAAACAGTTCTGGGGCAATCAGAACTGCTCCTGTTATTTATGGCTCTCTAAAAGAGGATTTTTCTGTTGACAGGTTTGGGCTGTAACACACAGCACCCTGTAGACATGCCTCAGCTGTCTCCAAATGAATTGATAAAGCACCCAAGCGAAGTATCAGGCTAAGAAAACTACACAGCTTGTAGCACAGAGACAGGTATTTAGTCATGCAATAACAGTTCAGGTTGAGATCTATTGATCTTGTCTTGGGGTCCACAGTTAAACTGAGTCTGTGCACCATTTCATTACAGGTTACTTCTGGGATGAAAAGTCAGTACTACACATCAAAAAATTTTATTTTGGAGGAACTGGAGTGGACCCTAACATGGTCTTCCCAAATAATCGTTATAGTGTGACCAGTAGTATTTACATAAAGACCTGTGCCAGTTGGTGCTTTGTGTCGATCTCAAGAGAAATGGCCAATATCACTGAAGAAATAGAGATGAGTCTTAGTGTATAAATCTGAGGATACTTGAACAGGATTTTTCTCATCTCCAAAATGAGAATACTTGGCAAAAGAATCATAAAAGCATTACTAAGAAAAAACCCTTTTGGATAAACCACCTATGAAAACACTGCACAAAGTATATAAGAATCATCCCTTCATGAAATGAAAACCGAATTGGTAAAATCTTGAGAAACATCTAACTCTCATACTCTTTGCATGGATATTGCTGAAGCTGAGAACTCAAAACCAGTCTTGCTGATCTAATGAAATTCTTGAGAAGAAAAGTAAAATTTGCAATAATGGTTTTTAAACTTCTGCTGCTTGTGGTAGAAGCATGTAGTAAGTTCTTACATGCTTCCAAAAGAAAAGCTACAGTAACTCTATTGTTACTCTGTGTGTGTTACAACAAGGATTGCTAAGTGCTCGTTTTTAAGAATCACATTCCATTAGATTGTTAACAGGAAACCTCATTTATGCATCTGCTTTTTCTTTCCTAGGAAAATGCAAAATTAAGTTATCATGACAACACTTTATTGTGTACAAAATTAGCTCTGTTACTAAATCAGAAAAGAATTCCAATAGGAACAACTTTAACAATAGTATGGCAAATAAAATCCTTATGTGTCCTTTTTCTTGTACATAGAAAATATAAAAATCACATATTATAGCAGGACCTGTGTTGTTGGCTATATGCTACAAAAATCTTGATTTTACATGGTGTTATGTATGCTCCATTCCACCTATTAAACTTGTTCTGTTTTATCCTGATAGTGTTCTATGTATATGAAGACTATCTGAAAATGTATGACCCCAAGCATCAGCATCTGTCTTATATTTTTGTTTATTTTAGATTTTGATTTTATATTCATAACATGACAGCTATGACATGGTTTCTTCAGATTAGAAGTTTGAAAGAACTGATGAATTTTCACAACACATACACGTAATAAATTGCTCAAATGATATAAAGTACAAGGAATGTAAGTTCTGTTCCTACCTACCTTGAGGCCTTGAAAAGTTAGATACTTAGCTGATGTGCTTAAATTAGAAACAAGGTCATGTTAGGCTTCCTACATATTTAATTCATGCTTCCTGAGGGAGATGCAGCCCACCTATGATATGAATCACCCACTGGAGTTGCCTAGCATTCTTCATTGACTGCAAAAGGACCCTACAGTGACCTTGAACCAAATACAGATTCATTAGCTAGGTACTTGAAGTTAGTTTAAAGGAATCCAGACTCTCTAGATAGTCAGGTAAATTCAGATTAGAAAGGGAAAAAAGGCAAGGTGAAATGGGAAAACGTGCTGTGTTTAAAGAACCCAAGCACATCTGGTATTTGAAGTTTTGATAAAAAAACCCAAACACTACAACACCTTACAGAAGAACTTCTATCCCTTATCCTTTACATCTTACTTTGGCCTCTGACCTTCCATCCCAGAAAAGAGATCAAGCCAAAAATAAACACCCCCCCCTCCCACTCTGGTTAAGATGGTTACTTGCTCAGAAACACAAGACAGCCTGTCCCTGTCCTGGGTCAGATCAAAGGACCATCTCTGCCAGTACCCACTCCCCAACAATAGCCAGAAATACCTGTCCATAGGGGAGCACAAGTATTGGAGGAAAAATGGTGTGACGTGTTCATGCAATATTCTTCCAATTTCTAATATTCTCTGGCTCAGGGGCATCCTTTGTAGTTAACAACCTTCAATTACATTCCTCTTATATTAACCTGTCAAATGCTCTCTTTAAGCTGTGTAAACTGTCATCACCCACAATTTCCTGGGGCGAGGAATCACACTGCTGAACTGCACCTTCTTTTAAGTCTTTTCTTTGTTTCTTCTGGTGTTTTCTGTACCATATCCTTTTGCACTAAGCCCCAGGAATCCTTGATGGTCTTTCCCTCCTTTGAAGCCTCTGACAGGTGAGTAGGGAACTATCTGCTGCAAGCTCACAAGTGACTGAAAGACTTGGGGAAGAGGGCCTCCTCTTTCTCTGTTTCCAGGCCCAAGAGGACACCACTCCCCAGCTAGAAGAAGCAGCTGAAACACAAAAGTTCTTGTAAACACCAATGCTATGGAAGAATGACATGA